>OX463306.1:22156917-22161698 GCA_949820665.1 Scrobipalpa costella | reverse complement strand
ACCTAACCTAACCTAACCTAACCTAACCTAACCTAACCTAACCTAACCTAACCTAACCTAACCTAACCTAACCTAACCTAACCTAACCTAACCTAACCTAACCTAACCTAACCTAACCTAACCTAACCTAACCTAACCTAACCTAACCTAACCTAACCTAACCTAACCTAACCTAACCTAACCTAACCTAACCTAACCTAACCTAACCTAACCTAACCTAACCTAACCTAACCTAACCTAACCTAACCTAACCTAACCTAACCTAACCTAACCTAACCTAACCTAACCTAACCTAACCTAACCTAACCTAACCTAACCTAACCTAACCTAACCTAACCTAACCTAACCTAACCTAACCTAACCTAACCTAACCTAACCTAACCTAACCTAACCTAACCTAACCTAACCTAACCTAACCTAACCTAACCTAACCTAACCTAACCTAACCTAACCTAACCTAACCTAACCTAACCTAACCTAACCTAACCTAACCTAACCTAACCTAACCTAACCTAACCTAACCTAACCTAACCTAACCTAACCTAACCTAACCTAACCTAACCTAACCTAACCTAACCTAACCTAACCTAACCTAACCTAACCTAACCTAACCTAACCTAACCTAACCTAACCTAACCTAACCTAACCTAACCTAACCTAACCTAACCTAACCTAACCTAACCTAACCTAACCTAACCTAACCTAACCTAACCTAACCTAACCTAACCTAACCTAACCTAACCTAACCTAACCTAACCTAACCTAACCTAACCTAACCTAACCTAACCTAACCTAACCTAACCTAACCTAACCTAACCTAACCTAACCTAACCTAACCTAACCTAACCTAACCTAACCTAACCTAACCTAACCTAACCTAACCTAACCTAACCTAACCTAACCTAACCTAACCTAACCTAACCTAACCTAACCTAACCTAACCTAACCTAACCTAACCTAACCTAACCTAACCTAACCTAACCTAACCTAACCTAACCTAACCTAACCTAACCTAACCTAACCTAACCTAACCTAACCTAACCTAACCTAACCTAACCTAACCTAACCTAACCTAACCTAACCTAACCTAACCTAACCTAACCTAACCTAACCTAACCTAACCTAACCTAACCTAACCTAACCTAACCTAACCTAACCTAACCTAACCTAACCTAACCTAACCTAACCTAACCTAACCTAACCTAACCTAACCTAACCTAACCTAACCTAACCTAACCTAACCTAACCTAACCTAACCTAACCTAACCTAACCTAACCTAACCTAACCTAACCTAACCTAACCTAACCTAACCTAACCTAACCTAACCTAACCTAACCTAACCTAACCTAACCTAACCTAACCTAACCTAACCTAACCTAACCTAACCTAACCTAACCTAACCTAACCTAACCTAACCTAACCTAACCTAACCTAACCTAACCTAACCTAACCTAACCTAACCTAACCTAACCTAACCTAACCTAACCTAACCTAACCTAACCTAACCTAACCTAACCTAACCTAACCTAACCTAACCTAACCTAACCTAACCTAACCTAACCTAACCTAACCTAACCTAACCTAACCTAACCTAACCTAACCTAACCTAACCTAACCTAACCTAACCTAACCTAACCTAACCTAACCTAACCTAACCTAACCTAACCTAACCTAACCTAACCTAACCTAACCTAACCTAACCTAACCTAACCTAACCTAACCTAACCTAACCTAACCTAACCTAACCTAACCTAACCTAACCTAACCTAACCTAACCTAACCTAACCTAACCTAACCTAACCTAACCTAACCTAACCTAACCTAACCTAACCTAACCTAACCTAACCTAACCTAACCTAACCTAACCTAACCTAACCTAACCTAACCTAACCTAACCTAACCTAACCTAACCTAACCTAACCTAACCTAACCTAACCTAACCTAACCTAACCTAACCTAACCTAACCTAACCTAACCTAACCTAACCTAACCTAACCTAACCTAACCTAACCTAACCTAACCTAACCTAACCTAACCTAACCTAACCTAACCTAACCTAACCTAACCTAACCTAACCTAACCTAACCTAACCTAACCTAACCTAACCTAACCTAACCTAACCTAACCTAACCTAACCTAACCTAACCTAACCTAACCTAACCTAACCTAACCTAACCTAACCTAACCTAACCTAACCTAACCTAACCTAACCTAACCTAACCTAACCTAACCTAACCTAACCTAACCTAACCTAACCTAACCTAACCTAACCTAACCTAACCTAACCTAACCTAACCTAACCTAACCTAACCTAACCTAACCTAACCTAACCTAACCTAACCTAACCTAACCTAACCTAACCTAACCTAACCTAACCTAACCTAACCTAACCTAACCTAACCTAACCTAACCTAACCTAACCTAACCTAACCTAACCTAACCTAACCTAACCTAACCTAACCTAACCTAACCTAACCTAACCTAACCTAACCTAACCTAACCTAACCTAACCTAACCTAACCTAACCTAACCTAACCTAACCTAACCTAACCTAACCTAACCTAACCTAACCTAACCTAACCTAACCTAACCTAACCTAACCTAACCTAACCTAACCTAACCTAACCTAACCTAACCTAACCTAACCTAACCTAACCTAACCTAACCTAACCTAACCTAACCTAACCTAACCTAACCTAACCTAACCTAACCTAACCTAACCTAACCTAACCTAACCTAACCTAACCTAACCTAACCTAACCTAACCTAACCTAACCTAACCTAACCTAACCTAACCTAACCTAACCTAACCTAACCTAACCTAACCTAACCTAACCTAACCTAACCTAACCTAACCTAACCTAACCTAACCTAACCTAACCTAACCTAACCTAACCTAACCTAACCTAACCTAACCTAACCTAACCTAACCTAACCTAACCTAACCTAACCTAACCTAACCTAACCTAACCTAACCTAACCTAACCTAACCTAACCTAACCTAACCTAACCTAACCTAACCTAACCTAACCTAACCTAACCTAACCTAACCTAACCTAACCTAACCTAACCTAACCTAACCTAACCTAACCTAACCTAACCTAACCTAACCTAACCTAACCTAACCTAACCTAACCTAACCTAACCTAACCTAACCTAACCTAACCTAACCTAACCTAACCTAACCTAACCTAACCTAACCTAACCTAACCTAACCTAACCTAACCTAACCTAACCTAACCTAACCTAACCTAACCTAACCTAACCTAACCTAACCTAACCTAACCTAACCTAACCTAACCTAACCTAACCTAACCTAACCTAACCTAACCTAACCTAACCTAACCTAACCTAACCTAACCTAACCTAACCTAACCTAACCTAACCTAACCTAACCTAACCTAACCTAACCTAACCTAACCTAACCTAACCTAACCTAACCTAACCTAACCTAACCTAACCTAACCTAACCTAACCTAACCTAACCTAACCTAACCTAACCTAACCTAACCTAACCTAACCTAACCTAACCTAACCTAACCTAACCTAACCTAACCTAACCTAACCTAACCTAACCTAACCTAACCTAACCTAACCTAACCTAACCTAACCTAACCTAACCTAACCTAACCTAACCTAACCTAACCTAACCTAACCTAACCTAACCTAACCTAACCTAACCTAACCTAACCTAACCTAACCTAACCTAACCTAACCTAACCTAACCTAACCTAACCTAACCTAACCTAACCTAACCTAACCTAACCTAACCTAACCTAACCTAACCTAACCTAACCTAACCTAACCTAACCTAACCTAACCTAACCTAACCTAACCTAACCTAACCTAACCTAACCTAACCTAACCTAACCTAACCTAACCTAACCTAACCTAACCTAACCTAACCTAACCTAACCTAACCTAACCTAACCTAACCTAACCTAACCTAACCTAACCTAACCTAACCTAACCTAACCTAACCTAACCTAACCTAACCTAACCTAACCTAACCTAACCTAACCTAACCTAACCTAACCTAACCTAACCTAACCTAACCTAACCTAACCTAACCTAACCTAACCTAACCTAACCTAACCTAACCTAACCTAACCTAACCTAACCTAACCTAACCTAACCTAACCTAACCTAACCTAACCTAACCTAACCTAACCTAACCTAACCTAACCTAACCTAACCTAACCTAACCTAACCTAACCTAACCTAACCTAACCTAACCTAACCTAACCTAACCTAACCTAACCTAACCTAACCTAACCTAACCTAACCTAACCTAACCTAACCTAACCTAACCTAACCTAACCTAACCTAACCTAACCTAACCTAACCTAACCTAACCTAACCTAACCTAACCTAACCTAACCTAACCTAACCTAACCTAACCTAACCTAACCTAACCTAACCTAACCTAACCTAACCTAACCTAACCTAACCTAACCTAACCTAACCTAACCTAACCTAACCTAACCTAACCTAACCTAACCTAACCTAACCTAACCTAACCTAACCTAACCTAACCTAACCTAACCTAACCTAACCTAACCTAACCTAACCTAACCTAACCTAACCTAACCTAACCTAACCTAACCTAACCTAACCTAACCTAACCTAACCTAACCTAACCTAACCTAACCTAACCTAACCTAACCTAACCTAACCTAACCTAACCTAACCTAACCTAACCTAACCTAACCTAACCTAACCTAACCTAACCTAACCTAACCTAACCTAACCTAACCTAACCTAACCTAACCTAACCTAA
>OX463306.1:21941917-22149417 GCA_949820665.1 Scrobipalpa costella | reverse complement strand
GCAAAATGTTGGACGCTGAAGGATCAGCTAAACTGCTTGCGGATACTTTTTATCCAAAAGATAACAAGCAAGAGGACAATGAAGAACACAAGAAAGTGCGAAAAATGGCAGAGAGAGTGAATGAGGAGGACGATGGTAGTCATGATCCAAAGTTTACTCTCCACGAATTGAAAAGAGCAACAGCGTCCTTCAACCCTAAAAAAGCCCCCGGCTCCGATGGACTGACAGCGGATATATGCGCGTACGCCATAAATACAGCTCCAGAGGTATTCTTAGCAATTGTAAATAAATGCTTAGAATTAGCATACTTCCCCAGAAAATGGAAAGAGGCGACTGTAGTCGTTTTACGCAAACCCAAGAAGGACAACTACCATTCAGCAAAATCCTACCGGCCGATCGGACTCTTACCAGTACTCGGCAAAATCTACGAAAAAATGTTAGTAGCCCGATTAAAATTCCACATCCTCCCACGCTTGAGTCCCTGCCAATATGGTTTTATGCCACAGAGGGGCACCGAAGACTCCCTCTATATCCTTTTGCAACACATACGTAGGAAGCTAGACGAAAAGAAAATAATAACGCTAGTGTCATTGGATATAGAGGGAGCCTTCGATAGCGCCTGGTGGCCTGCTATAAAGACCAGACTTGCTGAAGAAAAATGTCCAGTAAACATGAGAAGGGTGTGGAATAGCTACATGGCAGACAGAACGGTAGCGATACGCTACTTGGATGTAGAACACCGTAAGAGTACCGAAAAAGGCTGTGTACAGGGTTCCATAGGGGGTCCAATACTATGGAACCTTCTATTGGACCCCCTGCTCAAGGGCCTAAAATCTAGAGGCGATTACGTGCAAGCGTTTGCAGACGACGTTGTCCTTGTCTTTGATGGACAAACAGCCCAGGATATTCAGGGACGAGCCAATGACGCTCTCGAGTATGTTCGGGCGTGGGGTGTGATGAACAAGCTGAAGTTCGCGCCACATAAAACTTGCGCTATGGTCATAACAAGGAGCTAAAATTTGACACCCCACGTCTGAGCATGGGCGGGATCGACATTGGCATGTCAAATGAGATAAAATTATTAGGGCTGACCATCGATCACAGGTTGAACTTCAAACAGCACGTCGCAAGCGTTTGTAAGAAAGCCACTGCCGTTTACAACCAGCTCTCGAGGGCTGCTAGAGTTAGCTGGGGTCTACATCCTGACATAATAAGATGTATATATACGGCAGCAGTGGAACCCATAGTATTGTACGCAGCAAACGCATGGGCACCAGCGGCTGAAAAACTAGAGGTCAGAAACAAACTGGATGCAATCCAACGCAGCTTTGCCCAAAAGCTCTGTAAGGCGTATCGGACGACTTCCTTAAACTCAGCGTTGGTTCTCGCTGGAGTTCTCCCTCTTGACCTCCGAATCCGTGAGGTGGCTTTGTTATATGAGGCAAAGAAAAGGGTGCCTCAGCCAGTCATTGGGGACAGGAAAGTTGAGCAAATGGCTCCAGCGTTGGAGGCTCCACATCCAGTTATGCAAGAAACCATCGAGCTGGGAAGGTTGGTAGACCAGGCACAATACAACGACCACTGCAATTATGCAGTGCGAATCTTTACCGACGGTAGTAAGATAGAGGGCAAAGTTGGTGCGGCTCTATCCATATGGAAGGGCGACGCTGAAACCAAATCCCGTAAACTAGCTCTACCGTCGCATTGCACCGTTTACCAAGCCGAGCTCCTTGCTCTCTGTGAGGCAGCAGAAGAAGTCAATAATATAAAGGAGCAGACTTTTGCAATTTTCAGCGATTCAATGGCAGCCCTCCAAACCGTTGTGAACCCCGGAGCCCCCCACCCCCTGGCAGTGAAAACAAGAGACGCAATCCATCGCAGTAGCACAGAAAACAAGAGCGTGTCCTTGTTTTGGATTAAAGCCCACGCGGGGTTGGAGGGTAACGAGAGAGCCGACGAATTAGCGAAGGAGGCCGCATTGAAGCTAAAAAAGAAGCCAGACTACGACTTGTGCCCGGTTTCATTTGTAAGGCGTCACATCCGAATGGAAACGCTTCGCAGATGGAATGAGAGGTACAAGGCTGGAGAAACTGCTTCAACGACCAAGCTTTTCTTTCCTGATGCGGTTGAAGCGTACAAGACAGTGCGTAAAATTAAAATGAATAAAGAACTTACCCAGGCACTCACAGGGCACGGTGGGTTCTCGGAGTATTTGACACGCTTCAAGTGCAAAGAGAACCCAGCGTGCATCTGCGACCCTAATGAAAGCGAATCAGTTGCCCACCTCCTTCTGGATTGTCCTGTCTTTGCCAGTGAACGATTTAACCTAGAAAAACAAACAGACACAAAATTTACGAAAGAAAGTATATATACAATGATAAGTAACAGGAAAAGTAGAGACGTGTTTATAAAATATATTGTTAAAATTGTAAAAATAGTAAACAAAAGGAATAAAACAGCTTAAGAAATATATGATTATATAATATATTGTAGTATATTATGATAGTCATAGGGAAAATATAGAAATAAGCAATAATGTTAGATAAATACAAATGTAAATAAATAGTCGTAATAAAAAATGTAAATAGGATATAAAAATTGTAAGAAAATGAAAGTAAGAAATAAAATTGTACCCACCATCCCTTCCCTTAACACCTGGAAAGTAAAATAGAGTAAATAGGAGTAAGTATGTATGAAAGACGATGAATAATATTACGAGAGGCATAGATGCGAGAACTGGCATGACAAAGAGACCTGGAATGAATGAGTGAGAGTAGAGTAGTTTAGAGCCACGATGGCGAGTTATATAATAAAATTGATGAAACAAGAAGCTAGATATAGAAAGTCAGAAGCCTTATGCTCCTGGAACTAGAATAGGAAAAAAAAAAAAAAAAAAAAAAAAACCTAACCTAACCTAACCTAACCTAACCTAACCTAACCTAACCTAACCTAACCTAACCTAACCTAACCTAACCTAACCTAACCTAACCTAACCTAACCTAACCTAACCTAACCTAACCTAACCTAACCTAACCTAACCTAACCTAACCTAACCTAACCTAACCTAACCTAACCTAACCTAACCTAACCTAACCTAACCTAACCTAACCCAGTACCGACCGAACAGCGTTCAAGATCACTATTAGCTCCACGAAAAAAATCGCTAAAAATTCGAAAAACGGAGCTAAGCGCGAAAAAGTGTTGCGAAATTGTGATAAAGTGTTCATCTCACCAGGATTCGTGTGGGCAAGTGTGTACTTCATTGCATCCAGAAAACAGGAACATCGGGACTTTGGAGAGTAATACCATCAACGAGGTTAGTGCTAGAAGCTAAATAACTACACCATCGTGTTTGTCTTCAAAAGACCTATTCATTGACACCAATTTTGTCAAAATCGGCCCATACATAAAGGAGTTATAGGGTTCCGAAGAAACCACTAAACTGTCCGTGGCCGGCGCGTGTAACCTAGTTTTAGCTTCAAGCGACACGAGGCGTGACGTAATTTACGCCGACGGACCGCGCTGGCGACTCCGCAGACGGCTCGAAGACTCCGCCCGATCCAAGCTGAAGACTTCTCACTCGTCCACCAGATCATCGTCAGGATACCCCCCCCCATCAGTACACCCCCTCTCCTCTAGACAAAAGTTGACACATGAAACTTCCCCCTCCCCCCTCCCCCTATTAATTACCTCACCCCCGCGAGCTGTAACTCTGCATCCAGAAGGAATAGACATCCCGAGTTTGGGCTTATTTCAATCAAGACAAGGAATCCCAGCGATTCACCCCTACTGTTTTTCGGGATTCAGGATAAGAACTCTGGAAAATTCCGGGAATATTGGAAAGTGACTCACCGCCCCAATTAAGTCCCGAACTTGAAGACAAAACATCATCGCACCATCACGAGTTTTACAGGACTTCTTCCACCCTATCCCTCCCACCCCTTAGACCTACCTTACCCCCGCAAACTGTATCAGCGGAACCAGGAAGAATAGACACATCGAGTTTGGGCTCATTTTGCTCAGGAAAAGGAGACCAAGCGATTCAGTCCTATAGTGTTACGGGAATCAGGATAAAAATCTGAAATTTCCGGGAATACACTTGGACCTGACCCACCACCACCATCAAGTGAATAGACCCCCCGAGTTTGGGCTCATTGTACTCAGCGGAACGACCTCAGGTGCACTGCCCCTACAGTTTTCGGGAATCTTAGTTTGGACCCCACAGAGAACAACCTGACAATCCTGCCGCAATCATCAACGCAAAGTTACAATTTAGCAAACAGACCACCCACGCGCAACTAAGTCGTACTCCAGTCATCAGAAGGACATCAACAAACATAATAATAATAAGTAAAAACAGTCCTTAGCCTATATATATATATATTAAAAAAAAAAAAAAAAAAAAAATGTCATACAAAGGCAATTCTCGCAAGCCATCCGCGGAAGCGGCCCTAGCTTTGCAAAAAGAGACTCGACCAATATTAACGCAAAAGTCATCACGATCACTGCGCGAAAAGGTACTAACAAAAGTCACTAAAGCAAAGTCTACCAAATCCGAGGACTCTCCATTACCACCACCACCACCGCGTCCGGAAAGAAAACAGAGACCTCAGGCATCATCACCGCAGACGACAAATCCACCAAAGGCCTCGGCCTTTGCTCTTTCTTCGGAAAGAGGTTCAAAAACGGACACCGAAGAGGCAACAGTTGAACATAGTCCAGCCAGCTCCGTAGTAAGTGAGATATCGACCCAATCTGAATCCTCTGCTTTCGTTCCAGCCGTGAGAATAACTGATTGGGCAGCAAAATGCGATCTTTCACCACGCCCAATAATATCGGATGATGAATCATCTGATGCTTCCACACTCGACCCTGGGGTTTTGGAAAGGTTAGACTCGGGCCGTCTTAGTATGCTTCTGACATCCACCAAACGGACTGGTGTAGAGATGGATTTAGCCTCGAAACATGCAAATGAAATGCTGTTGCTTGGTAAAAATGCTCTGGAAACAGCCGGTAATATGAAGAGGGAGTGCAAAACAACAGCTCTTGAATGCTTGCAGTCGCTCTACGAGACGGTCCTGGCTCTTTCCGATTCCAGATCCAGACATAAATTCAATCTGGAAAAGGAGAGATCTAGAAACGCAACAGAGTTAATGCGAGTAGAACGGGCTCACAATAAAAAAGTCGCAGAACTGACCAAAGCCCTCTTTGACTCCCAAAAAAGTAGCGCAGAGCTTCTCAAAAGAACTGAAGAAATAAGATCGTGGCTAGCATTTGAGACACAGGAACCCCACAAACTTATCAAAGAGTCAACAATCAGGCAGAAAGATCAGGAGCAATTAATCCGAAGGCTCATTTCAACACAAGGAAACACCGGAACGGGCGGAGGTGTAGTCGACCGCTCGAAGCATGAAATTGCCAAAATTAAATCTAGTGTCGAAAACATTTCTAGCCAACTCGATGAGCTAAGGAGAGAACAAGGGAGGACTCAAGCTAGAACGGAAGAAGTTCTTGGAAAAACCAATGAAACTCTAGCCCATCTGGAGCAAACTCCCCCTTCTTCTGAGCAAGGCGATCAACATGAGCTTTCGGAAATTAAAGATCTTTTAACCAAATTAAACCAGCGAATACCTGAAACAATCAAGACTCAGGAACCAATACAATTCAGCATTAAAAAAGACCTTCAGCCCATCAGTGAGCGCTTAGAGGCAGTGTCGTCAGAATTGCGAACTATAAGATCACAAAAAGATATTCTACCTCAACAACATACCGCTCCCAGTCTGGAGTCTGAGCTGGCAAAAGCACAAGGGCTCAATAAGACCAAACCAAAGCCCCAAACATATGCCCAAGTCACCATGAAAACTCAAACTCCAAGACCAAACCATACCCTGATTGTTTCCTCAAATGATCCAAAACACACAGGGGACAATCTCATTGAAAAAATCAGGGATGCATTAGATACAAAAACAACTGGAGCTAAGGTAGACAGGGTACGAAAGGCCCGAAACCAAAAGGTGGTACTCTGCTGTGGATCTAACGAGGACCTCAACCTCGTCAAAAGCCGAGTTAGCCTAAATAAAAATCTCAAGGCTGAAGTAGCAAAAGCAGGTAACCCTCTGGCCATCATCAAAGATGTGTTGTCCTACCACACAGACGCAGAGATAGTCGAAAATCTACTATCTCAAAATAAACATCTTTTACAAGGCGTCAACTTAAAGGAAACAACTTTGAAAGTCAGATACAGAAAGAGGGCCAGAAACCAGCACGAATGCCATCCAGTGGTAGAATTATCGCCAATCTTGCACAAACGTTTCGTAGAAGCAGAAAAGATCTACATCGGTCTCCAAAGACGACCAATCATGGACCACTCCCCTCTCATTCAGTGCACTAAATGTCTGGGCTTCGGGCACACAAAAGCTATATGTAAGGAGAAAGAAGACTTGTGTAGCTACTGTGGTGAAGCCCACACATGGGAAAAGTGTAAGAAAAGATTGGAAGGAATTGCTCCGAAATGCAAAAACTGCTCCGACAAACAGGTAACAGGAGCGGATATGGCGCACAATGCCTTCAGCAACGAGTGTAGAGAGAGGCATAAATGGGATGCTATAGCACGATCTCGACTATCTTATTGCTGAGGGCTCTGTAAACCATGGAAGCTCTACCCCGCAAGTAGACAAAACAGGTTTGAAAATCATCCAAGCCAATTAACAACGCTCCAAACTAGCAACGGCAGAACTACTCCAAGCGGCAAAAGACAAGGGAGCTTCATTTGCCATTGTCCAAGAACCATATGTCGGCAAAAAGGGCACCGTCAAAGAACACCCGGGTACCAAAGTTATCCAATGCACCCTTAATCGCCGGACTCCAGTTAAAGCAGCTGTAATAGTTTTCGGAGACCAGTTCCAGGTAATACATGACCCTCAATTGGTTTCCGAGACCGAAGCAGCCGTTCTTCTGGTAGGAGGTAGCCTGAGACTAGGAGTAGTATCAATCTACTTGGACGGGGTAGAAGACATTCTACCTTATCTGTTGAGAATAAAAGCAGTCTGCGAAAAACTACACACATCACATATCATAGTTGCGGGAGATGTAAATGCCTGGAGTCCATGGTGGGGTAGTAAATCCGAAGACCCGCGAGGGACTGAGTACAACGCATTTCTCAATGAATTAAATCTTCATATCCTTAACATCGGAGATACACCAACTTTCGAGACAGTCAGGAGAGGGAAAATTTACAAGAGCGTCGTAGACGTAACTACATGCAGTCAGTCTCTGCTGGGCAAGATAGAGAATTGGAGAGTTGACAAAAGTCTCATAACATCAGACCACAACGCCATCACCTTCACATTGCGCATCGAAGAGGCCCTTCCAATTATTCGGCCAATAACAACGCGCATTTATAACACCAAGAAGGCTAAGTGGCCGGAATTTGTAACGTTCTTCAGCTCAATTTTGGCCGGAAAAAACATCACTCCTGGCTCAATCAGAGAACTGCAAACCCCAGAAGAACTTGAAAACGTGGTAGAAAGCTACACAGAATCCATTCCCAAAGCCTGCGAGAAAACCATACCAAAATCAGGCCAATGGAAAAGCGAACCAAGACCCCCGTGGTGGTCAAGTTCTCTCGATGCAGCCAAGAAGGAAGTCTTGCGAAAAAAGAGAAGGATAAAAAACGCAGCTCCCTGCCGAAGACAGCACGTAATAGACGAATATCTTCAGGCAAAATCAGACTATGTTTCTCAAGCGGACAAAGCCCAAACGGAAAGCTGGAAAGAATTCTGCACGACCCAAGAAAGAGAAAGCATGTGGGACAAAATCTATAGGGTTATCAGAGAAACCTCAAGAAGACAAGACGATATGCTCTTGCGAGGTACAGAAGGTACCACCCTAACACCACAACAATCAGCAGAACTCTTAGCCAAAACTTTCTACCCCGACGACTCCCCAACGACAGACCAATTAAACCACAAAGAAATCCGAAGACAGACAGAAAATTACCCTATAGAAACTTTGCCAGAAAACGACCCACCTTTTACAAAAGCGGAACTGGAACTGGTGCTTCAGACACTTAATCCCAAAAAAGCCCCAGGTCCCGATGGGCTGACTGCGGACATCTGTTCAGCAGCAATCCGAAGTCAAAAAGAGGTGTTTATGGAGATAACCAACAAGTGTCTATCACTAAACCATTTCCCCAAGCAGTGGAAAATAGCCCACGTAGTCATACTCCGTAAACCAGGCAAAGATGACTATACCCATCCAAAGTCTTATAGACCGATAGGTCTTCTGTCAGTTATAGGAAAAATTGTGGAGAAGCTGATGGTCGGTCGAATTCAATGGCACATTCTCCCAAAACTGAACGAAAAGCAATACGGTTTCATGCCACAACGCGGAACCGAGGACGCTCTCTGTGACTTAAAAAAACACATACAGTCAGAGGTAACAAACAAAAATATTGTCATTATGATCTCTTTGGACATAGAGGGTGCCTTCGATAACGCATGGTGGCCAGTTCTAAAAAGACAGCTACAGAATAAAGGTTGTTCCAAAAATATCTACAGGCTCATAGGCTCATACCTCAGTGACCGTAAGATCAAGGTTAACTACGCTAGAGAAGCATACGAGAAGGAAACTACAAAAGGTTGCGTCCAAGGATCCATTGCAGGACCAACTTTCTGGAATATAATCCTAGACTCGTTGCTTCAAAAGCTGACAGAGGACGATGTTTATTGCCAAGCTTTCGCAGACGACGTGGTGCTGGTGTTCTCCGGACGATTAGTAAACAGCCTGGAGCAAGCAGTCAATACAACCCTAGACAATGTGGTGGATTGGGGGAATCAGAATAAGCTGAAGTTTGCACCGCATAAAACAAATGCGATGCTTATTACCAAGAAGCTGAAGTATGAAACCCCAATCTTCTACATGGCTGGAATAAGGCTAAATCTCGTGAAAGAGATAAAATTGCTAGGCTTAATAATCGACAACAGACTCACGTTCAAATCGCACGTGACCGCTTCATGCAAAAAAGCTGCGGATATATACAAACAACTTGCGTGCGCTGCAAAGGTAACGTGGGGTCTTAACAGCGAGATCACCAGAACCATATATGTAGCTGTCATTGAACCGATAATGACTTACGGGTCTTGCGCCTGGTCACAGGCTACAGAAATGGAAATCATTAAAAAACAACTTAACTCAATACAACGAGGATTTGCACAAAAAATCTGTAAAGCATATCGGACAGTGTCACTCACATCAGCTCTCGTTCTGTCGGGACTGCTCCCTCTGGACTTGAGAATACAAGAGGTATCAAACTTGTACAGCATCAAGAGGGGCATCTCACAAGACTACTTACCACCAAACAGTCAACTTGAAAAGATCGTAAGTTATCTGGATCAACCCCATCCATCCACACTCGTACACACGGAATATGGCCTGCTTGAAGACACAAGTGCAGAAACTCTTGACAACCACCAGGTTATTGGTCCCCAAATATATACCGACGGCAGCAAGATTGAAGGGAAAGTAGGAGCTGCCCTTACTTGGTGGGAAGACGGAAGAGAGACTGACTTCAGCACTTTCAGTTTGCATCCAACCTGCACTGTTTTCCAATCGGAGCTCTATGCGCTGTACAGGGCGACTCAAAAGGTGAAATCTAATACGGCACAAACAATTAACATACTGAGTGACTCCAGATCTTCACTCGACCTACTTAGAAATCCCAAAGCAAGTCACCCTCTAGCAAAAGTGATCAAGGAGAACGTGAAAGAAATCAGAGCAGCAGGAAGAGAGGTTAAACTATTCTGGTTAAGGGCACATGTAGGAACCGCTGGAAACGAAAGAGCCGATGAACTCGCCAAAACAGCGGCAATCCACGGAACAGCCCATGACTACGACAGAATCCCCCTGTCCCATATCAAAGGAAAGATCCGCGAAGAGTCTGTCCGGAAATGGCAAGATAGGTACACAACTTCCAGTACAGGGTCGGTAACCAAAGAATTTCTCCCGGATGTCGAAAAGGCATATCGGTTATCGAGGATGATAAAATGGACACCTATCCAAGTACAACTACTGACAGGACATGGTGGGATAGCCGAATACCTCCACCGATTCAAACTGAAAGAAAGCCCCGCATGTGAGTGCGATCCAGACTGCGCAGAAACCGTATGGCACTTAATCACCGACTGTCCTCGCTACGCAGCAGCTCGCCTGGACGTAGAGGCTCTGATGGATACCAATTTGGTGAAATCGGAGCTTCGAAACATCATAGCAGACGAACAAAAAAGACCTCACTTCCTAAAATTTGCGGAAAACATCTTCCGCTCAGCAGCCGAACGCAACAGCACGAGTACCCCAAATCCTCAGTTGCCACAAGGGACCCGGACGATGGAACCTGTTTCAACCCAAACCGCAGTTACCACAACTAGCACAGAACAGGGCAGTGCTACCACTATAAGGCCTAGCGATGATCGCTCAATTGTTGATTCTCACGCTTTTACAATACATCATCTAATAACTCATGGTGAGTGTGGTAAGCCAGGTATCCGTACTAAAATTGTGGCACTTTTTATGGACAGCAACAATACAATACAAATTTATTTATTTGCCAGAATACACATTACAAGGTGTTATTATCAAAATGGTATGTCGTAGTATTCAACCTAACCCAGGCATGCAAATAGTAGGTACATTCATTTAATTAAACATTTATATATTAACACAGAATCGATTCAATAACTACATAAAAACTTCTACATGTCAAACAGTAATGGATGCACAAATTAATTACATTTAAATTAGAATTATAACTATCATTCAATATTAATTACAAGTTATGTCAATTTATTTAATTCAATGTCAAGGCTTAAAAACTAAAAATTCATTATAACTATAAAAACATTTGTCTAATAACCACATAGTAATTCTTTTTTTAAATTCGTTTAGTTCCAGTGTCTTCAGGTCAGCCGGTAGTTTATTGTATGTCTCAATGCACATGTTATATACATTTTTTCTATACATATACGTGTGACAAGGAGGATTGTAAAGAAGGTCCGCATATTGAGCCCTGACATGCCTATTAGAACGATCTCTTATGAACTGAAACATTTGGATGTTACTTTTAACAAAAATACATATTTCTTTTATGTACATACATGGCAACGGTAAAATGCCATAGTGTTTGAAAAGGGGCTTGCAGCTATCCAAATAATGAGCGTTAGACATTGCACGTACACATTTTTTTTGTAAAATGAAAACTCTGTTTACCTCTACTGAATTTCCCCATAGAATCAAGCCGTAGCTTATTACCGATGACACATAACCATAATAGGCTGTTATGGCTGCTTCTACTGACACAGTTTGTCGTAATCTTCTAAGGGCAAAAACAAAGCGTTCAACCTTAATGCATACTGCGTCAACATGAGCTTTCCAATTTAAACAAAGAGAGACTGGGTATAAGCTTCTGCAATGCGAGGCCACGCAAACGAGTGGCACTTTCACCCGGCCTAGCCAGCTTGCTCAATGGCAGCACAAGCAAAACGAGCATGAAGGGAAACATTCACCGCAATGCCTATAATAAGGGTAGCCGATCAGCAAGGCAGGCTCGTAAGATCCAAAAACAAGACGATCTTACTATTGGAATGGGATGAAAATGAATCAACCCCATTCACTCAGGCATGCTCATTGCTAGCTAAAATTGGAGAGGCTGGGAATGATCACAAGCCTCGTATTATAAGCGTAGACGCCATGGCGGTGGAGTACAACAAAGGTGAAACATCTGACCTACTTGGTTGTCTCAAAGCCTCAGAAAATCATGAGGTAGTCGTATATGAAAACAGAGGTGAAGACCTGAGTTTTCTAAAGGCACGAAGAGATGCGACAGATACCCACAACAGCAGGGATAAAGCACCAAGTTTCTCAAACGCCGCTAGTGGATCAGAACGTCTACAGCAAAAATCAGCAAGGGAAATAGAAGCCAGATCTCAAAAAGAAAAATCCATAAAAGAAAAGAAAAAGGAAACCATAAAGAAAACCAGTGGTATAGTGAATGCGCTAAGCACTGCTCTCAAAAGAGTTCCGGACCATATCAGAAGCAAAATGGACAACCTCGCAAACAAACAACAGGCTGCAAAGTAAGTCAAACATTTCTTAAGTAAACCCCACATTGAACCACGACTCGATACACGGAGAGCAAGAACAAGAGCAGACATGGGTCAAGTAGAACCTCCAAACCTCCAACTAGCCTCGGGACCACTGGAACATATGCAGAACGCTTTCATCGAGTTCTTATCTATCACAAAAGAGTCTCGTAAAGTCAACCTAGAGACATGTAGATACATCATGCAGGCCTACCAGCTGAAAAACAAAGGTTTGTTGAAGATAAGGCTCGAAGAAGCAGACGCCGCCATCTATAACAACAACACTTGTGAAGTCCTGGAAGGGAAAATGAGCAAGTGCATGGCGGCGTACCATGCCACGGAAGGTTTTGTGCCCTTAGACGAGGAAGAATCCCAAAGAACAGGACTCCAAATGTTCAAAGCCCCATTTAACGATCCCATCGTAGTCACAGCCCGATGCACAAAAGTCATGCTAGACAACAGAATTTTGAGTATGGCGGAAACCATATCAGAGTCCTGGAAAGCATGGAAAGTGCCTAAAGTGACATGGGTTAACGGAGTCCCCGGGTGCGGCAAGACTACCTGGGTGGTTTCGCAGTTCGATGTGGGACGTGATATCGTAATCACCACCACCTGTGAGGCAGCCAAAGATCTCAAAGAAAAGCTAGCGCACCGAATAGGAGCAGAAGCCAACAAAAAAGTGCGCACAATGGCCTCAGTTTTGGTGAATGGAGTCAAGGAGCCAGCGGGTCGACTAATAGTTGACGAGGCTCTCATGAACCACTTTGGGGCCATTGTTATGGCTGCTCGATTAACCGGAGTCAGCGAGGTCATTCTTATTGGTGACGTCAATCAACTGCCCTACATTGATCGCGAAAACCTGTTTCTGCTCAGGTATCAACGCCCTTACCTAATAGCCACCATCAGCCAAGAACTGTTGTGCACCCATCGAAATCCGATGGACGTAGCCTACGCCCTCAGTGAAGTGTACAATGGTATCTTCTCGTCCAAGCTCCAGACTCACTCCCTGAAAGTAAAAAGATACACGAATTCAGAAATTCCCAAATCCCCTCCACAGACTCTGTACTTGGTTCACACCCAAGCAGAGAAAGAATCCCTGACAACCGAGGGGTTCGGGTCCGGGGAAGGATCGCGTATCTTAACCATCCATGAAGCTCAGGGATTAACATTCGAGTCAGTAGTAATAATACAGACGAAGCCGAAAAAGTTGCAACTGCATGACAGCGTTTCACATGCTGTAGTAGCAGTATCACGACACACGGGCAGCTGTATATACTACACAGATGCAAGTGACGACGCTATTGGTAATTTTATCAGGCGCGCAGCGGAGGCGAGCACTCGGACAATCGTGGACTATAACTTGAAAACAGCGATAAAACACCGTAACGCAGTGGTAGTGGAAAACATTCAAAAACTTCTAACCTGTCAAAACACAGGGCCGGATCCGCGGCCGACTTAATAATCAATAATACAAAGATAAGGAAGCATGGACTAATAATAAACAGAAAAAAAAAAAAAAAAAAAAAAAAAAAAAAACATGATGGGCTTAAAGGAAAATATTTCTATATGTATTTAAATTAATTCTATGTATTCAAAAATGATATATTATGTTAGATGTAAGAAGATTTGGAGAACGCAAAGTTTAATAAAAATAAAAAACTATCTGACAATTTAATGTAACTCTTTCAAAGGCACGGACCTTGTGTCTGTGGTGTATTAATTTTAAGACCTAGGAAGAAGCGGCAAATGGGGGTTTTTAGCCGGTAAGAGTCCGGCACTACCTGGGCTCCATTCCCAGGTGTCCATGATGGATTTTCCTCCATTTGCTGATTTTCTTTAGGTTTAGTATAAAAAAAAAAAAAAAAAAAAACCTAACCTAACCTAATCTAACCTAACCTAACCTAACCCATGTCCGGTATCATTCGTAAAGCGACAAATTCGTTTGGGGTCACTTGATGATTGGAACCAGCGGTACAGAAGTGCAGAAACGGCCTCAACTACAAAATTGTTCTTTCCGGATGCCGTTAAAGCCTATGCTATTGTCAGAAAGCTAGAAATATCAGGCATAACGACGCAAATAATGACAGGGCACGGAGGGTTCTCCGAATACTTGAACCGATTCAAGTGTAAGGAGGACCCCTCGTGCATCTGCGAACCTGGAGTGTCTGAAACGATAGCGCACATTATTGTTGAGTGTCCAATATACTGCAGACAAAGATTTAATTTAGAACAAGCATTAAATATAAAGCTGAGAGCCGCGGAATTACACGAAATAGTTGCAGACAAAAACAAAAGAATGAAATTTTTTGAGTTCTGTAAAGATATAGTTAAGCAAGTAATATTAAGAAACAAGTAAATAAATATGTTTGGAATATATATTGATGAATATGTACTACCAGCATAGTAATATTGGAAAAGAAATATAAATAGTATATGTATAAATAATAAAGATAGCATTTGTATTATAGAAAAAGAAACTGCAACTGAACTAGTATAAGACTATGTTGAAATTGATTATATAAGCTTATTTTAAGAATACATTAGATGTAATAAACTAGTTAAAATAAAGATATGATCAAAAAAGTCACAGATCCTGTCAGAGGGACAAGCAATGCCAGCCCACGGTTTTAGTCGGTAAGAGTCCGACACTCCTGGGTCTTCCCTTCCCAGGGTCCATGAAGGATTTTACGTTGGCTGGCATCACTGTTAAAAAAAAACAAAAAAAAACCTAACCCAGTTACACGCCTCCCCTAGCCTTGGCAACATCTTTTTCTTTGAGCTCCGCAGTAAAATAAAAATAAAAAATAGTAAACGTGCTCCGATTTCGGTGATTTTTGCGTTGTTGTGTGCGGAAAAGTGAGCCCTGTGCAGTGACTTGGAAAAACATTTGTAAACACTTCATTTGGAGGCGCTGGCGCTGAGATATCAACTTTGAGGTTAGAAAACCACATTAAAACTCTGATTTGAACAAGACACTCATCATTATCTAATCTTAAATTATTGCTGTTTTACTGGCATAGATGAGTTTTACCATTCAGAATTTTTTGAGATTTTTTTGAACATCTCTTGTGCTTGAAAACTTCAAAAAAACAAGTACCACGTGGACACGTGGTACCAGAAGCAGACGAGCTGAACGGCTGAAATTTTACCAGTATCAAGAACACTAAAAAAGAAGACATAGTACATCAAGTCTGGATTTTTCAGACTTTTATTTCATAAGTTATTAGTTAATTTGTGCTGAAACTTCAGAATTTTATATCTCTGAAACGAAATCGACGACCATATATTTTTCTGGTGATTTTAGTTGCGCGCTTATTAGTTTAATAAGTGTACTTAGTTTCACATTTTTGTGACTGAAAATTTCTGAAATATAGCATATAACGTGTAAAATCCTGATAAACTCAGTTTTTCGCGAATACTTTATTGTTTTGTGTATGTTTCTTCAGTTGTACTCATTTGTCTTTTTTATTGTATTTTTACATAATTTTTGACACCTCATTTATAATTTTCAGTGCTGTATTTTTAGAGATATTGATTTTTATATGTTTTTTTGTAATTTAAATAAAAAATGTTAGATTTAATCAAATTTTGACACAAGTACTGGTTTTAGTACTCCACTTCAGTGTGTTTAAACTCAAAGTTTGGGTCCCTAGCGTAAAAACTGCGGATTTCAGCCCAAAAACCCAAATAAGGGTTATCGGGGTTGAAAACTGTATCTTTGATTTCTCGGGATCTGTAACGGTTAGAGAATTGTAGTTTTGGGTGCTATACTTGACTGATCAATAGCTGTCAGGATTTACGTAATTAGAAAGTTTTCAGGACCTGAAAGTTTCAGGCTCTGAAAATAGCATAAGTTCAAAGCTTAGGTGGAGCCCATCCTCCGATTAAAAATCCGGTGTCAATCGGACCTTTTGTTCCCGGGATGCAGGTGTTTGAAGTCTCGGTTTGACATTCGTGAAACGTCAAAACGTTTCTTTGACGCCCTGTTGCTCGGGAGCCGGAGGACTTGGAATACTGGGATTTTCGGTTTTAGCGTCCAGGTTATAACACCTCTCAGCCTGGTGACTTTCAGCGGAATCGGAGACGGAAATTTTCAGGTGCCTGAAATCTTATTATACTGACAGCTCTGGAAACTCATTAGTTTTTAAAAAACCCCAGTCTCCTACGATTACGGGAACCTGAGATAAAGGCTGTCAAAAAGTGCGTTTGACAGTTGTATCAACTTTGACAGCTGTCAAAGATCAGGCTCAAACTCTCATAAAATCGGATCCCGACGTCGTGGAAGATCGCGGTTTCAACTGTTGATACTAGCTAAACCCCATCTAGCCACTTGTATAGTTTTCAGTCATTTTCAGACCCTGAAGATTTCAGGACTGAAAAATATCGCAGACGATAGATCTCTCATATAGCCTCCCCTGAGAGCAAGTCCGGCCAAATTCGGACCACTAGTTTTGGAGATATAGCCAATAACCCTTTTTGGGGTTGTGGGTTTTTCGAAAACCCAAAATACTTAAACGCCCATATCTCCGGAACCCTTCAAGTTAGAGCACTGATCTTGGCGTCGTTTTAAAGAGCTTGAGGAGTTCTATCGATTACATGTTGTATTTTTGCTCTACATAGAGTTCAAAATTATTACTTTAATTATTATTTTAGTTTTGTCAAAACATTACTCTATCTTCTTTACACCCTTTAATTATTATTTATTCCAATTTGGACCGTGAATTCTTTATTAAATCTGATAATGAGTGGTTCTAAAAATGACTCCGCTACTGGTACAGCGCAAGGAAACGTGATGACAGTACAGTCTGCCGGGGTGCTTACAGCGCCAAAAAGAAAAACCACGTTAAAGGATCCCTCTCCTTCAAAACCACTCACGACGGCTGTTGATAACAAAAGCGGTAAAAACACACCTACTACCAACTTGACAGGCATACCAGCCAAAGCCAGCACACTGTATAAAGACGCAATTAACCTGATGGATCAATCCGGTAACATAAAAAAACACGATCAAAGTAGGTGTGCTAAGAAAACTTGAGGGTATTTACGAATTAGTACTTCGATTGGCAGAGTCAAGAGACACACTCCAGCGAAGTCTTGAAAAGACTAGAGCTGATCACACTGAGGCGCTCTTAAAATTGCAACGGGAGTACACTTGTAAGTCAAGTGCAGAGATGACTCAATCAGTTGATTCAGTGAAAAATGAAAAATTAGACCAACTTTTAGGAAAACTAGACCAACACATAAAGGCAGTCGAAGAGTGTAGAGATCAAAACAAAATCCTAACGGAAAAGCTGAAGGAGGACATACAAGCACGACAGGAGACAGAATCCGCTCCCCGACTCTACAGCGCAGGAACGGGACCATCCTTCGCAGAGATCACAGCCGCTACTCAAATGTCAAGAGGACCTGTCCAAAAGCCTTTGCATTCTATGGTAATAACATCAAGGAATGAGAAGGACACGAGTCAAGAGGTCATAACCAAAATTAGAGATGCGTTCGATGCGAAGAGAGAAGGTATTAGAGTGGAGCGTTTACGAAAAGCCAAAGACCAAAAAATTATTGTCGGCTTTAATACAAAAGAGGATCTAGAGCGCGTTAAAAATAAAATTCAAACAGCTGGAAACCTACAAATGGAAGAAGTCCGTAACAAGGACCCACTAATAATTTTAAAAGATGTCCTATCTTACAATTCGGACGATGACATACTACAGGGCTTACAAAAACAGAACACCCATCTCTTCGGTGACATCCCAACAGATCACATGCGTATTAAAATCAAATACCGTCGTAGGACAAGAAACGAGCATACCAACCATGTCGTGCTGCAGGTATCCCCATTGGTCTGGCAAAGGGCGACGAGTGTAGGCAAGCTCCATATCGATCTCCAGCGTGTCACAGTGATGGATCAGTCACCCCTGGTGCAGTGCTCGCTCTGCCTTGGGTATGGACACGGCAGAAAATATTGCACAACAACAGAACCTCTGTGTAGCCATTGTGGCGATCCACACATGAGAAGCGAGTGTCCAGCAGTGACAATTGGAGAGCCACCAAGCTGCCGAAATTGCAAACTAGCAAAACGAGACGATGTGGAGCACAATGCTTTCGACGTCAGTTGTCCTCTTAGGAGGAAATGGGAAAGTTTAGCGAGATCCAGCGTTGCCTATTGCTAAGGGCGACCACGAAGATCCAACGACCCAAACAGAACCGCATTATTACCGAGTCCTGCAAGCAAACCTCCAGCACAAGAAGTTAGCCACAATAGAGCTCATGCAAGAGGGCTCCAAGAGAAAGTCAACTTTTGCATTAGTACAAGAGCCGTACACTGGCAACACCGGGGAGCTCAAGTCGCAAAGGGGCATAAGAGTCACCCAAAAAACTACCAGCAGGATAGGACCAGTAAAGGCGGCAATAGTGGTCTTTGACAACGACATCACCGTCATAGAAGATCCGTTAAATACTACGGAGAACATCGCTGTTGCCAATTTAAAATGCGATAAATGGAGCATAACGGTGGTGTCGGTGTATTTTGAGGACACAAAGTCGTTAGAGCCTTACCTCGAACAACTTAAGGAAATACTTACCCAACACGCAGGCAACAAAGTATTAATTGGTGGTGACTTCAACGCCTGGAGCCCCTGGTGGGGCAGTGTATCAGAAAACCAACGAGGGGAGGATCTTGCAGGGGTGATAGAGGAAATGAGTTTGCATGTGTTAAACGTGGGCAATGTGCCCACGTTTGACACAGTCAGAGGCGGAAGGCTCTACCAGAGTCACGTAGATATCACCTTGGGGGACGACAGCATGCTGGGACTGGTTCAGGACTGGGAAGTTAATAAGGGCATCACGAGCTCCGACCACAACACAATAGTTTTCAAAATTCAATTGGAAAAACAATCAAACTCACGGCTCACTGGTACTACTCGCAAATACAATACCAAAAAAGTTAATTGGGAAGACTTTAAAACTGATATGGAAAAGAGATTACTAGAATCAAATTTAAATGAAGAAGCTATTAGAAATATTTATCAAATACAGGACTTAGATAAAATAGTAATTAAATATGTTAAAGTTGTGGAAGGAATTTGTGATGCTGTGATTCCTAAAATAAAACAGTGTGCGAAGTCAGACTTGCCGTGGTGGAGTGCGGAGTTGGAGAATCTCAAAGCCTTAGTCATGACGCATAAACGCCGAATACACCAAGCTGCACCCCGCAGACGCAACCACGTAATCGAGGAGTACCTAAAACAAAAAGAAAGTTATGAGAATGCGGCGATGCAAGCTCAGACCAGGAGCTGGAAAGAATTTTGCACCAAGCAAGATCGAGAAAGCCTATGGGATGGCATTTATAGGGTAATAGGAAGAACAGCACGAAGATACGAGGATCAACCTCTTGTAAGAGACGGCAAGGTACTTAACCCAGTGGAATCCGCAGAAACGTTGGCTTCTACTTTCTTCCAGGAGGATAAAGTGGAGGAAGACAACCCAGAACACGTGGTTATAAGATCAGAAGCGCAGAAAGAAGAAGTCTCCGAGGTATTTGACATACAAGACCCAATGTTTACAGTATACGAGCTAAGACAAGCAATGTACAGCTTTAGCCCAAAAAAAGCACCGGGTATAGATGGTTTTACTGCGGATATTTGCACAAGGGCAATTGAAACCCACGAGTATCTTTTCTTGCAAATACTGAACAAATGCTATGACCTTGCATACTTCCCAAGTATATGGAAGGAGGCAGCGGTTGTAGTCCTCCGTAAACCTGGGAAACCAGACTATACACAACCGAAAGCGTATAGACCGATAGGACTCCTCCCTATCATGGGAAAGATCTTAGAAAAGATGCTGATAGGTAGGATTAGGTGGCACATATTGCCAAGATCAAACCAGAGGCAATATGGCTTTGTGCCGCAGCGCAGTACGGAGGACGCCCTCTACGACTTTATGAGCCACATTCTGATGAATGTGAAAAACAAGATGGTGAACATCGTGGTCTCACTCGACATAGAGGGTGCTTTTGACTGCGCGTGGTGGCCTGCCATCAAGTGCCGCCTCAGAGAGAAGAAATGCCCAATCAATCTCCGCCGCCTAGTACACAGTTATTTTGAGAACAGAAGAGTTAGGGTGAGGTACTCTGGTGTTGAGGTAGTGAAGCAAACTACCAAGGGATGCGTGCAGGGCTCCATCGGCGGACCGACCTTCTGGAACGTTCTTCTCGACCCACTTCTCGATACGATCTCAGAGCAGGGCACATACATCCAGGCCTTCGCGGATGATATTGTTCTAGTCTTCTCCGGACACTCGATTCCCGATCTGCAAAATCAAGCAGAAATCATCCTCAGCCAGGTGAATGACTGGGGTATTAGAAATAAGCTCAGGTTTGCGCCACAAAAAACCAACATAATGGTGGTCACGAAAAAATTGAAATATGATACACCAGTCAATCGCATGGGGGGTGTTGAAATACAGGTCGTGGATGAAATTAAATTGCTGGGTCTTACTATAGACAGAAAACTTACGTTCAATAGCCACGTGAACCTTGTATGTAGAAAAGCTGCAAATGTTTACAAACAGCTAGCACGAGCAGCTAAGATCAACTGGGGTCTCAGCCCGGAGGTGACTAGAACTATATACGTGGCGGTGGTGGAGCCGATTGTTCTATATGCAGCAAGTGTATGGGCGGATGCCGCTCAAAAACTCACAATACAGAAGAAACTTCTGTCTTTACAGAGAGGTTTTGCACAAAAAATATCCAAAGCATATAGAACGGTTTCTACCAACGCAGCACTTATTCTAACAGGACTCATCCCTCTGGACCTAAGAGTCCAAGAGGCTAAGAAACTTTACGAGTCAAAGCGAGGAAGGCCAATGCCGGGTTTGATTGGGGATCGCCAGATGGAGCGTAAGGTGAGCGCTTTGGACGCCGATCACCCGGCTGATAGAGCCGCACATAACTTTAGATGTGTAGAGAACATGCTCCCTGAGACAATGGCAGAGATGCAAATTAAAGGTATACAAATATTTACAGACGGGAGTAGAGAGGAAAAGTGGGTGCGGCTTTGTCATGCTGGCGGGACGGTACAGAAGTTTTGACGAAAAAGCTTAAACTTGAACCCTTCTGCACGGTGTTCCAGGCCGAAATGTTGGCGCTGAGAGAGGCGACATCGCAGATACTGAAAATGAATGATGAGGAATTCAATATTCTCAGCGATTCCAGATCTGCACTGGAGCTCCTGCAGAGTGAGTCCTTTCATCCCATTGCCTTTGAAATAAACAGGAACATAGCCAAAATTACCACCATAGGCAAAAAGCTTCAGTTGTTTTGGGTTAGATCTCACGTCGGGACAAAGGGCAATGAGAGAGCTGACGAGCTCGCAAAGGAGGCGGCTCTTAAATTGAAAACATCAGCACACTATAGTTACTGCCCCGTCTCATTTGTGAAGAGAAGCCTCAGAGAGGCCACAGTTCGCGAATGGGACGAGAGGTATAGGAAAGCTGAAACCGCAGCCACAACGAAGCTCTTTTTTCCCGACGCCATCACAGCATACAAAATGATTAGGAAACTTGTATTGACGCCTAAACTTGTACAAGTGCTAACTGGCCACGGGGGATTCTCAGATTATTTACACCGTTTTAAGTGTAAAGATAACCCAGCTTGCATCTGCGATCCAAACGTGCCAGAAACAGCACTTCATATCATAACGGAATGTCCCCAATTTGGTAAAAAGCGATATGATTTAGAGCAAAGACTAGGAACAGTAATAAACAACGAATCCTTGCATTGGTTGCTAAATAATGTAGAGTTTAAGAAATTGTTTATAAAATTCTGTACTGAGGTGACAGACCTTGTTATAAATAGGAATAAGACTAAGTAATTAAAACAATATATAAACCTAAGAAAACTAGTGTAAGAATTACTAATGTAAGGAATGTAGCCTAAAATTTTCTAAAATGTAGAGTAGCAAGTAAGTTTCTATTATGTAATTTTAATTCAATAAAAACAAAAAAAATATACTATAAGCAAACAGTAAATAAATCATAACGACAAGAGTTGTCCTTAGCACCGTTCTTTCTTTTTAACATAGGTATTATTGTAAAAGAATTTGTTCGATTATTAAAATACAGATCGTAGTTATAAACAGACAGAGACCTGAGTCCCTGGTAGACTAGCATAGGAGAGAAACGGCAAACGGGGGTTTTTAGCCGGTAAGAGTCCGGCACTACCTGGGCTTCCCTTCCGAGGTGTCCATGAAGGATTTTCCTCCGTTTGCCGCTTTTCTTAGATACATGAAAAAAAAAAAAAAAAACCTAACCTAACCTAACCTAACCTAACCTAACCTAACCCAGTTGCGCCCCGACCCTCGTGGAGCGAGCATTGAAATTTGACCTGCTCCTCACATAAAAATTCCAAAAAATAGAAAAAAGGTGTGCTATTGCAGTGAATTTGGTGTCCCAGTGTGCGGAATTACAAGATCTACCTACCAGTGAAGTGAAAATCACCTGTATTGCAGTGTTACAGCTGCTATTTCCAAGAAACCTGAAATCTGGAGGTTAAGACACCAAGTCCCGAACTTCAACTGCATGCGCCGAAGGAATAAGGCGAGTTACATACTTGTTCTAAGCACCATCTGAAAGGGGCCCAGGAGGCGCAACTACTTACCAAATTTCAGCGATATTCTCCTTGCGGAACATCCTGAAAAAGCCAAAAAAACAAAAGCCACGTGGCCACGAGGTGGCAGAAGGATTTGCAGCCGGGAGCTGAAAATTTGCCCACCTGAAGACTACCTTTGATCAAGCCTTTTAACGTTTAGTATAGATTTTTATATATTATAGTTTTTCAGTAAATAATTATAGTATGCTGAAACTTTGCTCTCAATAAGCCATTAAACAAGATCGACGACATATATTTTTTATTCGCTTTTCGGTTGCGCGCTAAAAAGATCTAAAGGATTGCAAAGTTTCAGATTTTTGGGCCAGCAACTTTTCATATAATCGTGAAAACTGTGTTTTTTCAGTAAACCCATTGAAAATCCACTTTTTTTTCTGTATTTTCAATTTAATTTTTTATAGTCTTTTAGACACTATTCTTGTCCATAATATTCAAATTTTTTCTGTGTTTGGATCCTGAAATACCTATTTTTTTGTGTTTTTTGTAGAATAATAGTAAATTAATCGAAAATATTTATTTTTTATTTCATAATTAGTTTTAATAGCCTATTTACCATCGGTTGACACCCAAAGACTGGGTCTGTACGGCCAAAAACAACGATTTTAGCTTTTTCACCCCTTAGGGGTAAATTTGGGTAATTTTTTTAGAAAATTGTATCTCAGGATCCATATGAGATAGAGAATTGTGGATTGCGGTTGTACATTTGTGTGTACCTTTAGTATTTTAGAAAAATTGTTTCAAGAGTTTTCGGGCCCTGAAAAGTTTTGGTCCTGAAACCGTTTCAGAATTGAAGTCTAGGTGGGCCTTAACCACCTAGTTAAATCCCCGTGTCTATCCGACTCCCCTAGCCTAAGATATTGGCATTTTGGTAGGCCATTTGACATTAGTGACGTCATTATCACTCACTTTGAACCGTTGATATTCAGGCACGGAATATCTTAAAAATCTGGGATCTTCGGTTTAGGCATTGGTGTATTCCACTCTTTAAAACCCACCACCTTTTAAACTGAAAAGAGACGTTTTTCGGGAGCCGGATTTCAGGTCCTGAAAACCTGAAAATTCAAAGCTAGGGATTTTTCTGACCGCGGAAGTGAAACCCGCGAATTTTTGCGACTTCAGGGAGCTGAGTTACACGAGCTCAAAGACCGTGTCTGACAGTTGAAAGTCACGTGAGAGCTGTCAAAGGCATTTTTTAATCAGTCATAACTCTTGACCTAGAGGTCGCAGAAGTACGCTGTTTTCACCAGAGCCTTCAGCCCAACTTCTGCCACCATACTGTTGACGTTTCAGGCACCTTCGGGAACTGAAACTTTCAGTGCCTGAAATAGCTTGAAAAGGTCGGAAAAGGGTAGTTACCCTATATTGACACCCCCTAGTCCAAATCCGGTTTAAATCCGATAGATAGTTCCGGAGATATCGCATCTCAAACTTTTCTACCCCTTAGGGGTAAAACTACCCCTCAAACTTAAAAGCTCGATAACTCCGGACCTATAAGAGCTACAGCCTTGATCTTGAGGTCAAATGAAAGAGCTCCTATAGCCCTTTAATAGTAAATTCATAAAAGGACTCTACATAGAGCAGATTCAAGTTTAGACTCTACATCTCTCAAAAATTGTCATAGAGCGAAAATTCCTTCGGATTTGGACTTGTTGTATTTTAAGAAACCTAGAATAGTATTAATATTATATAACAAGGCCTTATTGGGCCACTTTGACTGTAAACTGTCATAATAACATATTTTCTTAACTTGTGTTTGTAAATTATTGACTTGTGCGGCTCTTTACACCGCTCAAAATCTGTGTTTTCTGACTTTGACGACTACCTATCAAGATGTTCCACAGTCCAGCCAAGACAGTCGTTAGCGATGAACCAAAATCGCTACCTGACTCTACCCCGATGGAACCAGCGCCAAACGTTAGGTTAAGTATCGGCGCTTGGGAGTCAAATTCCGGTTCACCTCCAAAGAAACCGACGACGCAGGCAGGACCTGCGAGTAAGACAAAACCAGCGGTTAAACCCAAGGTGGCGCCAAACTCACCAGCAAACACCGTAGCCCGTCCTGAAACTTACCCAGACCGCACTTCAGAAGCCAAAGCGTACCTCACCACAGCGAAGTTACACCTGAGGAACTCGCGTAACACGAAGACTGAAATAAAGACCGCAGTCGAAAAATCTCTAGACAACCTATACGAGCTGGTCAAAAATCTAGAAGTGGAGGTAAAGAGGAAGAAGGCTAAGACTCCATCCAAGGAGACAACCCCCGACAACCCTGTCTCTGATACAACCTTCCTAGTCAATGAGCCAAATTTGGCGAATCAACTTCAAGAGCACGCGAAGCTCATGCTTGAAAACACGGCAAAAGTTGAGGAGCTAAAACTCATGCTAGAGAAGCAGAAAGAACTGCTTGAAAAACCACCAACTTACGCAACCGTGACCGCAAACCAACCACCGCCTAAGCAAACCCTACACTCGGTCATCGTCACATCCAAAGATGAAACGGAGACCGGTGAAGAGGTGCTAGATCACGTCAGACAGACGATGGACGCGAAAGAGGGATGGGTCAAGGTCGAGCGAGTACGCAAGGCAAAGGACAGAAAAGTCATAATGGGGTTTACAACTAAGGATGAGAGGCAAAAGGCTATTAAAAGACTGGAGCAAAATAGCACGCACCTTATCGTGGAGGAGGTGAAAAATAAAAACCCACTCTTGGTTCTGCGAGACGTCCTTACAGTTTATACCGATGAGGCCATCCTAAAAGGTTTCAAAAACCAAAATAAAGGCATCTTTCACAACCTGAACGATGAGGAAAGCGAAATAGTGGTCAAGTATAGGAAAAAAGCGCGAAACCCGCACAACTGCCATGTCGTCGTTAGCGTTTCTGCGGCAGTATGGAGAAGAGCAACTGACCTCGGTGCAATCCACATGGATATCCACAAGCTACGTGTTGAGGACCAATCGCCGCTGGTTCAGTGCACGCGATGCCTTGGTTACGGTCATGGTAGACGCTTTTGCGGTGAGCCAGCGGATATCTGCAGTCACTGCGGTGGTCCCCACCTAAAAGCAGATTGCACCGAGTGGTTGGCAGGCGGAGCTCCTACATGTAAAAATTGTACCAGAAGCAAGTTTGAAAACGCGAGCCACAACGCCTTCAGCTTCACTTGCCCTGTGAGACGGAAGTGGGACGACATAGCTAGGTCAACAATTGCGTATTGTTAAGGGCACCAACAGCAACCAACTCCCGTATAAATTCATTCAAGCTAACCTCCAACGAAAAAAGCTAGCAACGGATGAACTTATCCTCGAAGCAAACAAACGAAAAATCGCAGTTGCTTTGCTTCAAGAGCCCTATGTGGGTGCCGGCAAACACATGAAGAACTACACAGGAGTCCGCATATTCCAAAACTCCGATCCGGGTGATGCCAGAGTAAAAGCTGCTATAGCTGTACTCGACCATGACCTGACAGTCACTCAGTTTCCCAACCTAACCACGGACAACATTGCCGTGATAGGTCTTAAAACAGCTGCATGGGATATAATGTGCGTTTCTGTGTATTTCGAGCCGGAGCCCACCCAAATCGAACCATATCTTAACAGACTTAGATACATTAAGGATAAAGTAGGAGCCAAAGCTATGATAGTCGGAGGTGACTTTAACTCCAAAAGCTTGTGGTGGGGTAGTTTGGTCAACGAACTAAGGGGGGATGAAGTTGTGGGTACACTAGAGGAACTTGGTTTGAACATTTTAAACAAAGGAACAGTACCTACTTTTGACTGCGTAAGGGGAGCTGTACACTACACCAGTATAGTAGACGTTACCGTCTGTACCTCGGACCTACTTGATCGCATCGAAAACTGGAGGGTCGATAAAGGACTGACAAGCTCGGACCATAATGGCATACTTTTTGATGTTCGTCTCCAGAAATCCAAGGGTGTAATGATACAAAGAACCACACGTATCTACAATACTAATAAAGCAGACTGGGGAAAATTCAAGGAGAAACTTAACTATCTGACTACTGAAAATAACATCACAGTAGACTCAATACAAAAGATAGCTACTATTGACGAACTAGAAGCTCTTTGTGATAAAAAGACCAGTATCATTACACGAACCTGCAGGGAAACTATCCCCAATAAAAAGACGAGCAGCAAGGTTTCAGTGCCGTGGTGGTCCGAAAAGCTGGAGACTATGAAAAAAGAGGTTGCGATCAAGAAATATCGGATAAGGTGCGCAGCCCCCATCCGAAAAGAGAAAGTGATAAGCGAGTACCTAAAAATGAAGGACGACTACGAGGCCGAGGCGGTAAAATCGCAAACTGAAAGCTGGAAGGAGTTTTGCGGCAGGCAGGATAAGGAGGGGCTGTGGGACAGCATCTACAGGATAATCAGCAGAACAACCCGCAGGGAGGAAGACTTACCACTAATGAAGGATGGCGAAGTATTAGACGCAAAAGGCTCCGTAAAACTGTTAGCCAACACATTTTACCCGGAGGACCTCCCAACCAGCGATAACACTGAGCACAGCCGAGTCAGAATGAAGGCAGAGAATGTAAACGTGGGGACACAAAGTGAAGTTTGCGACCCCCCTTTTACAATGCAAGAACTGAGACGAGCTGCTTCATCCTTCAATGTAAAGAAAGCACCCGGCGAGGATGGGTTCACTGCAGACATCTGTCTCCATGCTGTCAACAGCGGCCCTGACTTATTCCTGGCCTTTTTTAACAAATGCCTAGCTCTACACCATTTCCCCAGAGCATGGAAGAAGGCTACAGTGGTAATTTTGAAAAAACCCGGGAAGGACTGTTATACAACCCCAAAAGCGTACAGGCCAATAGGACTGCTGCCAATAATGGGTAAAATCTACGAAAAAATGTTGGTCACCCGCCTCAAATTCCACTTGTTGCCGAGGCTTAGTACTCGCCAATTCGGATTCATGCCCCAAAGGAGTACCGAGGACTCCCTCTATATTCTCATGCAAGAAATCTACAGGAACTTAAATAAAAAGAAGTTGATTACTGTGGTTTCTTTGGATATAGAGGGGGCCTTCGACAACGCCTGGTGGCCAGCAATACGAGTCCGACTGGCAGAGGAAAACTGTCCTCCCAACCTGAGGCGGGTAATAGATAGTTACCTTAGTGACAGAACGGTTAGCCTAAGATACGCTGGGGAACAATTTACAAAATCCACCAACAAAGGCTGTGTCCAGGGTTCCATTGGGGGACCCATACTCTGGAACCTTCTGCTGGATTCCCTACTCAGGGAGTTAGACACAATGGGTGTGTACTGCCAGGCGTTCGCCGACGACGTTGTGAAGGCTTTCAATGGTGACACGGCTCTCGGTATTGAAAACCAAGCTCATGTTGCTCTCAACCATGTTTTGGCGTGGGGTGTCAAAAATAAACTTAGATTCGCACCACATAAAACGCACGCGATGACAATTACCAACAAATTAAAATTTGACACGCCGCGCCTGAGCATGGGGGGGATAAACATAGAAACCGCAGACGAGATTAAACTCCTCGGAGTCACAATTGATAAAAAGCTCACATTCAACAAACACGTCGCGAACGCCTGCCGTAAGGCAATTGGCATACACAAGCAGCTAATGCGGGCAGCGAAAGTGAGTTGGGGTTTACATCCTGAGGTTGTCCGGACAATCTATATTGCCACTGTCGAACCGGTAATCCTATACGCTGCAAGTGTCTGGGCGCCGGCTGCGGAAAAACTGGGAATTAGGAAAAATTTGAGCACAGTCCAGCGGGGAATAGCCCAAAGAATATGCAAAACGTACAAAACGGTATCACTAAACTCGTCTTTGATTTTGGCAGGGATTCTCCCCCTCGATCTGCGAGTCCGTGAGGCTGCCAAACTCTATGAAGCCAAGAGGGGAGTATCGCAGTCACTGATAAGAGACAGAGAAGTCGAAAAAATGGCCTCAGCCTTGGAGACACCACACCCAGCTGCACTTACGAGTTTGATAATCAGAAGCCTGTCAAACCAGGAGGACCTGAGCGCAAATGGTGACTTCGAGGTTTGCATCTACACCGACGGTAGTAAGATTGGGGGCAAGGTTGGTGCAGCCATATCCTGGTGGGCCGGTAACGAAGAGACTAGAGCCCAAAAACTCGCCTTGCCGGACTACTGTACGGTGTACCAGGCGGAACTGCTGGCCATCTGCTGTGCATCAAGGGAGATAATAAAGTGTCGAGCCTCGTCGTTTGGAGTATATAGCGACTCAATGGCAGCCCTCCAAACAATCATCAACCCAAGTTGTCTTCATCCCTTAGCCGTGGAAACCCGCGAGAACCTGCGTTCCATTTCTCTCCAAAACAAGGCTGTGACTCTGTTTTGGATCAAGGCACACGTTGGGATGGAGGGCAACGAAAGGGCCGACCAGCTGGCCAAGGAGGCTGCCACAAAATCCAAACGAAAGGCTGATTACGACAAATGTCCAGTCTCCTTCGTCAAGCGCAGCCTAAGAATGACCACGCTTTATGAATGGCACAGCAGGTATGAAACGGGTGAAACCGCTTCAATAACTAAGATGTTTCTGCCAGATGCAAGGAGTGCATATAGCGTCATAAGAAAGTTCGAAGCATCCAATATCAGAACTCAGCTAATGACAGGGCACGGTGGGTTCTCAGAATACTTGCACCGGTTCAAGTGTAAGGAGAACCCATCGTGCATCTGTGACCCTGATATTGCGGAAACCGTGACTCACGTACTCCTGACTTGTCCTATCACTGCTGCAGACAGAATTAGTTTTGAAATAGAAATAGGAGCTAACCTCAATGTGGAAAATATAAACACGCTAATGATGTCGAAACACAGAAAGAGATTCTTAGAATATTGCGAAAAAATTGTACGTAAAGTCGTAAAAAGAAATAGAACAGATTAAGAAAATATGCTTAAGTAATATTATGAAATATTAGTTTTAAGTATAGATATATTATGATGTAAAACCAATAGTAAGCAAATTTTTAGAAAATAAGCTGTGGTATTGTTAGACAAATAAGGTAGCTTAAGAAAACCTGTAAATAAAATAGAGTTAGGAACTAAGTTGTAAAGAACATGAACCCAAAGCCTAATAAAGTAAAGTGTACATATTATTTAAAGCATGAAAACCCTGATAAAAGGAAAAATAAATATAAAATAAAAAGTAGAATAGAAAAGCTAGATTGATAGACGGGCATCCCACCCGTTAATAGAGGCAAAAGATGAAGAATGAAAGAAAGAACCACGTATGAAGTATAAAAGTACGAGAGGCATAATCGAGAGAACTGGCATGAAAGAGAAGCTGTAGATACGGTCTCCAACGAACTGTGGAGGTAGAGTAGAAAAAAAAAAAAAAAAAAAAAAAAACCTAACCTAACCTAACCTAACTGCACCGCATCGAGCGAAGTGTCAGTGTGTTTGTAAAGGCAGGTCCTTTCACCCAGTGCTAAAGTGAAATACCAGTTTTCAGTGTTACTACACAAAAAAGTGAAATTCACCTATTTTAGAGGTTAAGTGCAAAGTGTGAAACCATAAAATCGCGTGCGCTGCCCGATTTTGACCGACACCCCCAAGTTTTTATGGTGGTAGTGTGTGGCTCTACACCTCGCACAACTTTTGTCGTCATCAATTCCACCTGGACGCCGTGCCCTTGAAAGCTATTCAAGGGCAAATGAAAAGAACACGTGCTTTTTCCGACCACGAGTTTCTGAAGGAATGAAGACTGGTGCCTGAAATTCGGACCTTATAAACATCCTCCTGGGCGAAGACGATTGGAGCAAAAATCAAAATTTTTGGACTTTCAGAAGTTGAGTTATTACTTTTTATATTTACAAACTTTACACCATTTTTTTTCGAAATCTGAAGCGACAACCCCAATTTTTTTATTTTGACGCCCTTTGCGCGCTCATGTATTAAAGCCGTGTACCAAGTTTCAGAATTTTGTTATCACTGAAACGTTAGTTATAGTAAAATATATGTTAAAGAGCATTTTGCTCCTGAAAATAACTGAAAAGGGCCTTTATCTGAAATTTAATACTTTGTTGTCATAGATACTTATTTTTCACTATTTATCAAAAAGTTTTAAAATTTTCTTCAGTAATATTTTCTGAGATATCAAATTTTTCATGATTTTTGGAGATAATTTCCAAATTAACTAACATTTTAAATTTTTTTCATCGAACATCGTTTTTCCTGGCCATTTTACATAGTTCAAGCCCAAAGTTGGACCTCTTAACTTTAAAATCGCGATTTTCAGTCTAAAAACCCAAATTTGGGTTATGGGTTCATAATTTTAAAAGTTTGATTTCTCAGGAGCGGGCAGGGCTAGAAAATAGCGGTTTTCCGTATAGGAAACAGCAGTTTACGACTTAACGGAATAATAACTTTTCAGGATTTTTCAAGCTCTGAATTTTTTTGTGTTTGAAACCGGTTTAGCCTGAGAGCTATTGTAAAGCCAGGGTCCCTAGTGAAAGTCCGGTCTTGGTACGACCCTTCCTTCCCGAGATACAACCGTTTTTATGTACCATCTGACATTAGCGAAACGTCAAAACTGTTGTTCGACACCCTGTAACTCGGAAACTAGTGGACCTATTACTTCGGGATTTTTGGTTTTGGCATCAGAGTAACAACATCTCTCGACCTGTTGGCTTTCAGCCGGATCGGAGGCGAAGTTTTTTCAGGAGCCTGAAACCAGAAATATCGACAGTCCTTGGAAATCTGATCAGTAGAAAGAAAGCCCCAATCTTCTGTGACAACGGGAACCTAAGATAGGACCTGTCAAACATTGTGTTTGACAGTTCTACCAACTCTGACAGCTGTCAAAGCTGCTTTTAAAACTTATATAACACCGGATCCCGACATCGCAGAGGATCGCGGTTTCAAGTACCGATACTTGCTGGACTCTCTCTAGCCATTTCAATAGTTTTAAGAATTTTTCAGTGACTGAAAATTCTCAGGCCTGAAAAATATTTTGGACGAGAGAACTCTCCTCTAGCCACACTCTGGAACAAGTCCGGTCAAATTCGGACCGCTAGATCCGGAGATACAGCCAATAACCTATTTGGGTTTTTAGGGTTTTTCAATAACCCAAAATAATCAAACTCCTCTCCTCTCCTCAAAAATCTCCGGAACCCTTTGTCCTAGAGTGCTGATCTTGAGCTCATTTTAAAGGGCTCTAAGAGTTCTATATATTTTGACTCTATGTAGAGTGCGTTCTTAAATCTTTTTATTTAGACTCTACAAAAATATTACTGCTTGCCAAATCATAAATAAGGACCTGGCATGCATAATTTAATTGCCTTTTGACAAGGTTTATTTATATATAAAGCCTAGAAAACCCTACAAAGAATATTGTGTTATTCATTAATTGACATCGACTCTTGATTTTGCGAGTATAACGATTGTTTACTTGTAAATTTGTTTCTTTTTACAACTTTTACAAAATTAATCGTTTTTGACTTGTATTTTATTTAGTTTATTTTTATTTGTTTTTTAGTTTACCACTTTATATTTGACACACACCTCTACCATGGCCACGTTCCGGACACCTGCCAAAATAGTTAACATTGACGACCCGGAACTACCACAAACTCATGACGCTGCAGGGGCAAACGTTCGACGAACTGTCGTCGATTTTGAGGCTGCTGCCGCTGGCTCTACCCCAAAAGAAATTCTGCCGGGAAAGAAAAAACCTACAGCACCGAAACCAAAAATTAAACTGACGTTCTCGCAGAAAACGAAGGCTTCAGGGTCTACTTCGCCAAAAGAAACCCGCACTCCACCAAAGGAGAAAATTCTTACCCCCACTGAGGAAGCAAGAGGCTGTGTCACCAAGGCCAAATTACACCTGAGTGCTTAAAGAGGCCTTAAGAATGACGTCAGAGACGGGGTTTCTGACTCACTTGACCGACTTTACGAGTTGGTAAAAGAGTCCGAAATACAATTTAAAAAGGTAAAATTGAGCCGAACAAACAATGACACTGTTGATGAAACGCCAGGAACGACCGAGTCCGACACAACCTTCTCTGTTAAGAGTGATCCAAACCTCACTGCACAGTTGAGAGAACATACGAACTTGTTACTTGAAAGTAACAAACGAATAGAAGAGCTGAAAGGACTGCTAGAAAATCAAAAAGAAACCCTGGAGAGGACGGCGACCTACGCGAGTGTCACCGCTAATAACAGCGGTAGACCTGAGACAAAGCGAAGTACGCTACACTCGGTGGTTGTATCCTCAAAAAACGAAACTGAAACAGGGGAAGAAGTCTTAGATAAGGTACGAAGGGCGGTTGATGCAAAGGAGGGTTGGGTCAAGGTTGAGAGAGTCAGGAAAGCCAAAGACAGAAAAGTGATCATGGGGTTTAGTACTGAAGAGGAAAGAAATAAGATAAAGGGAAGACTGGAACAGGAGGAACTGTACATTACCGTCGAGGAAGTAAAGAACAAGGACCCGCTCCTGATTCTTAGAGATGTGCTCGTTGTTAACACGGACGAGGATGTCCTCAAGGCACTAAGGAACCAGAACCGGGATGTTTTTTGCGGCCTCGGCGAAGAGCAAAACAGAGTAGTTATAAAATATAGAAGGAGAGCACGAAATCCCCTCACGGGCCGCATTGTAATTAGCGTTTCGTCCACAATATGGAGAAGAATAACTGAGAAGGGATTCGTTCACGTGGATCTCCAACGAGTTCGTGCAGAGGATCATTCCCCTCTAGTCCAATGCACTCGCTGTCTGGGATACGGTCATGGGAAGCGTTTCTGCAGGGAGACTGAAGACCTATGCAGCCATTGTGGCGGTCCACATCTGAGAACAGAGTGTGCCGATCGCCTAGCGGAAGTGCCACCAAAGTGCAGGAACTGCATCAATGCAAAGCTAGACTACGTCGAACATAACGCGTTTAGCTTTAGCTGTCCAACGCGGAAGAGGTGGGACGAACTGGCTCGCTCAACTATGGCCTATTGTTAAGGGCACCCAAGGCGAAAAAATTCCGTACCGAATCCTTCAGACAAATCTCCAAAAGAAAAAACTTGCAACAAACGAACTTTTAATCGAAGCGAAAAGACGAGGTGTAGCTGTCGCACTCCTACAAGAGCCGTACGTGGGAGGGGCCAAGGTCATGAGGAATCACATGGGCATACGTATCTTTCAGAGCACTGAATTAGGAGATGGGACTGTAAAGGCGGCAATAGCCGTCTTCAATCAAGATCTAAACATAATACAGTACCCGAAACTCACCACCAATAATATAGTCGTGGTGGGGGTCCGAACCAGTGACTGGGAGATAACGCTAGTTTCCTACTACTTTGAACCCGACAAGCCAATCCAACCATATCTGGAACACCTAAAGAAAATCGAACAGAGGCTCGAATCTAAGCGATGGATAATTGGAGGAGACGGTAATGCCAAAAGTTCATGGTGGGGAAGTTCCGAAATAGACCACAGGGGGGATGATTTCTCTGGAACTCTTGACGAAATTAACCTCAATATTTTAAATAAAGGCAGCATCCCAACCTTCGACACTATTCGAGGAGGAATACACTATACCAGCTTTGTGGACGTCACGGCGTGCTCAACCGACATCCTGGACTTAATAGAAGACTGGAGAGTAGATCAAGGCCTGACGAGCTTGGATCATAATGGCATCGCGTTCAACATTCGCTTACAAAAATCTAAAGGTATACAAATTAAACGGACAACAAGAATTTATAATACAAAAAAAGCGAACTGGCAAAACTTCAATCAAAAACTAAAAGAAGCTTTTACTGATAATAGACTAACTAGAACAGACATATGTAATATTGACAATATAGAACAACTAGAGTTAACAGTAGACAAACTAACTAATTCCATATCAGACACATGTAGACAAATTATACCCAAAAAGAAAGCGAATGAAGAACTGAAGTTGCCATGGTGGTCCAAAAAGCTCTCCGAGCTCAAAAAAGAAGTCGCCACTAAAAAGCGTAGAATAAGGTGTGCGGCACCAGTCCGACGAGCAAAGGTCGTAGAGGATTACCTTCGTCATAAGGAAATCTACGAATCTGAAGCTGCCAAAGCCCAGATTGACAGCTGGAAAGAGTTCTGTGGCAAACAAGACAAGGAAGGCGTCTGGGAGGGAATCTACAGGGTTATCGGCAGAACCATGCGAAGAGAGGAAGATTTGCCCCTGGTGAAGGATGGAAAAGTGTTAGACGCGAAAGGCTCCGTAGGACTGCTTGCATACACATTTTATCCAGAGGACCTTGAAGACAGCGACAACTCTTACCACCGCCAAATCAGAGAGATGGCCGAAAATGTGAACAGTGGCGAACAAAATGTTTTTTGCGACCCACTGTTTACCATGGTTGAACTGAAAAAGGTAACATCATCCTTTAACCCAAAAAAGGCACCAGGTGCGGATGGTTTTACCGCAGATATATGCTCCCATGCTATTTTCAACGATCCTGAGTTGTTTCTGGAACTCTTGAATAAATGTCTGACTCTTTGCCACTTTCCAATGGCCTGGAAAGAAGCGACTGTGGTTATCTTGAGGAAACCTGGAAAAGATAACTACACAGTTCCAAAATCATACAGGCCGATTGGACTATTACCGATACTAGGTAAAATATTTGAGAAAATGCTGATAGGTCGACTTAAGTTCCACTTGTTACCACGGATGAGTACTCGCCAGTACGGATTCATGCCCCAGAGAAACACCGAAGACTCCCTCTATACCCTGATGCAACATATACACAGCAAGCTAAACGAAAAGAAAATAATTACTTTAGTATCATTGGACATAGAGGGAGCCTTCGATAGTGCATGGTGGCCAGCTATAAGGGTCCGTCTGGCTGAGGAAAAATGTCCGGTCAACCTGAGGCGGCTTATAGACAGCTACCTCAAGGATCGGAAGGTAATAGTCAGATATGGCGGGGAGGAGCACATTAAGGGCACGAATAAAGGCTGCGTTCAAGGTTCAATTGGGGGTCCAATACTATGGAATCTCCTGCTGGATCCACTCCTTAAAAGCCTGGAAGCAATGGGGGAGTACTGCCAAGCTTTCGCGGATGATGTCGTGTTAGTCTTTGATGGCACTACAGGACAGGAAGTTCAGAGGCGTGCAAACGTTGCTCTCGAATATGTTAGGGCGTGGGGCGTCAATAACAAACTTAAATTTGCTGCGCATAAGACGAATGCGATGATAATCACAAGAAAATTAAAATACGATGCTCCACGCCTTAGCATGGGAGGGATCAACATTGCCATGACCAATGAGATTAAACTTTTGGGTGTCATTATAGACGAAAAGCTAACCTTCAATACCCATGTCACAAACGTATGCAAGAAAGCTATAGGCGTCCACAAGCAGCTCACCAGGGCAGCCAAAGTCAATTGGGGCCTGCACCCCGAAGTGGTTCGGACTATTTATCTTGCGACAGTGGAACCTATTATCGTGTACGCTGCCAGCGTTTGGGCTCCTGCTGTTACAAAACTGGGTTTTATGAAGCAGCTGGCGACGGTCCAGCGCGGAATAGCACAGAAACTATGTCGAGCCTATCGAACGGTCTCCCTTAACTCAGCGCTGGTATTGGCTGGAATACTCCCTCTTGACCGCGTGCGCATCGCACACTTTCAGCGAGGTCAACTGCCTTCGCCAGAGTTAACTCGCTGATATCCTTTTGAAAAATTTTTTCACGTTCAGGTCCAGGCCGCATACCTATCGCAAACCTGTCTAACAGCGAGTCCTCTAAGTGCTTAAAATTACAGTGTGCTGCAAGTCCTCTCAGCCGCGCTGCCCATTCAGTATGGGTTTCATCTTGTCCTTGAACTGCCTGATAAAAATGATAACGCTCCGTAAAGTCGCATCGTTTCGGTTCGAAATGATTATTTAAAATCTGAACGATATCTTCATAATTCTTAGTTTCAAGCTTGGCAGGTAGGGCGAGATTCGTCGCTAGCTGATAAGTAGCATCGCTAAACGTGCTGAGTAATATTGCTCGACGTTTCGTGCCGGACTTGTCTCCTTTTGGATCTAACGGGTCTTGACCTTCAAACTGACCGATGCCGCTCGCAATGAAACCCTGCTCGAGTCTCTTAATAAACGTTTTCCAGTCTTGCGTATTATGATCAAAACACGACCATAACCCAGCACTTGACGTGGATAACATTGTAGGTAACGTTGTATCACTTTTACACTGAAAAATACGCGGATTCGCTCGTCGCCATTAATTTATATGCGAGAAACAAGTAAAACGACTGTCAGTCCAATTCACACTGCTTTTATTTTTCGAGTGTTCAACTACCCACAACCGTATTCTCTAAGTACCTACTAATACATAACACTATATGAAGCCAAAAGGGGGGTACCTCAGCCAATGCTAGGGGATAGGGAGGTCGAACAAATGGTCTCAGCAATGCAAATTCCACACCCAGCAGAGCAAATGGAAATAGCCATAGTAAGTCTGGCAAACGAGGAGATGGTGAATACGCATAGTGACTTTGATGTCAGAATTTTCACCGATGGCAGCAAGATTGAGGGTAAGGTTGGGGCTGCACTATCCGTGTGGAATGGTGACACCGAAACCAAAGCCCTCAAACTTGTTCTGCCAAAATATGCCACTGTCTATCAGGCAGAACTCTTGGCTATTTGTAGAGCAACTAGGGAGATCCTCAAACACAGAGCAGCGACGTTTGGGATATACAGTGACTGCATGGCGGCTCTCCAAACCATCGCAAACTCAAGTTGCCTCCACCCCCTAGTCGTGGAAACAAGAGATAATCTGAAGAATATATCTCAACAGAACAAACAAACTACCTTGTTTTGGATAAAGGCACACGCAGGGTTGGAGGGCAATGAGAGAGCCGATGAGTTGGCAAAGGAAGCTGCCACAAATTCCAAGAGAAAACCTGACTATGATCGATGCCCAATCTCCTACGTTAAGCGAAATATTCGCATGGCAACAGTACACGAATGGGATGAAAGGTATAATCGGGGTGAAACAGCATCTGTGACTAAACTATTCTTCCCTAGCGCGACCACGGCTTTCAGGATAGTAAGAAAATTTGAAGCAACCAGCACGAAAACACAGATCATGACGGGGCACGGTGGGTTCTCGGAATACCTGCACCGGTTCAAGTGTAAAGAGAACCCATCGTGCATCTGCGACCCTGCAGCTGCCGAATCAGTACCTCACATACTGCTGGACTGCCCCATAACTGCTGCTGAGAGATATAGTTTTGAACAGGAAGTAGATATGAAGTTGGTACCTGAAAATATAAGAGAGTTTATGTTAGGTAAAAATAGAGAAAAATTTTTGAAGTACTGCGTAAAATTCGCTGAAAAGGTTGTAAAAAGAAACAAAACCGCTTAAGAAAATATGCTTGCATAGTATTATGTTCAATATTAGAGTTAAGCATAAACTAAGGAAATTATAAAGAAATGAAACAATTAGATAACTAAGCAGTAGATAAAATTAATATGTTAAGTAAGTAATTTATGTGTGATGCCTTGAAAAAATTTGAGGCCTATATATTAAGAATAAAAATTATCACGTAGCTTAAATTTAGAATAAGAAAATTTGTAAAATTGTAGTTGCCAGGGTTTTAGCCGGTACGAGTCCGGCACTGCCTGGGCCCTCCCTTCCCAGGCGTCCTATGAGGATTTCCCTGACAACTTAAATTAAATATTTGAAAAACAATGACTCTGACTATGTTAGAGGTGTAAGATTAAGAAAAAAAAAAAAAAAAAAAAAACCTAACCTAACCTAACCTAACCTAACCTAACCCAGTCGCGCTGTACCCCCCGCAGCAAACGCAGCTAAAATAAGTGGCTCCGCGCTTAAAAGTCCTTAAAAATTGTGAAAGTGCTTCAATTCGAACGAAAATTTGTAGGATTATTCGCGCTCCGAAATCAAAGTAAACAGTGCAAAAAGTTATTAAATATTGTGCTTTTTCGGACTCTTACAGAAGAATTTCCATACTTTGTGAGGTTATGTTAAAGGCTAAAAACCTTTAGCCGCGTGCGCTGCCAAAACGCGATCGGTAACCCACACTTTTTAAGCTGCCATTCCTTGGATCTTACTGCCCTCCGCCTCCCTGCAGAAAACGGGATTTTTCCTATCATCCCTTGCTGAGAAACCACAAACCACGTTTTCTGAAAAAACACGTGGAGAGCTACCGGCAAAACTTCGCAACTACATAGAACGCAGCATTTCAGTAGATGACGGGAGCCGTTTTCAGAATCTTCCTGCTACATCTGTATTAGGAGAAATCAGCTTTGGAAGATTAAGGTACACGATCTTTTATGAACTTTCAACCCCATTTTAAAAAATCCAGCGACGACCCCTATATTTTGTGGGATTAAAAAAATCTACACTCTACGAGCTTTACAGGGATACCTGTCTTGAACTTTTCTGACCAGTGTTTACCGCAGTAAAAATTCCTGAAAATTGACCCACAACCCGTAAATCCTAAACAAGGGTTGCTACCCCATTGTGACTTCAAGACCTTAATAGGACATCAAGCAGAAATAGATTTGGACAAAATTCAGATTTTTCTGAAACACCTTGTAAGCGGGAAGGGCTATTTGCGGTTTTGGTTTTCGCACTTCTATATTGAGAGCAACCCTTAAGCTTCCCGTAAACCCGAAGTCAACCCTGGTTATCCGCAAAACGAAGAAAAACTATAGAACTCTGCGAATAAGTAATTAGTTGTAATTTATTTAAAAAATTGTAATTTTGGCAGATTTAAAAGTAAGTAAAGTCACCTTTCGGGCATTACCTAATAAAGTTGTACACCCCCTAGCTCCTCAGGGGATGAAGTTATCGCAAAAATAACCAAATTTTCGGTCAGTCATTCTGATAAAGTTACTTGGGTAATTTAAACTTTGGACATCAAAAAACCACCCCCGCGAAACATTATTTCAGGAATCCTAAAATATTTTTGGCTTCCTGAAACTTCAGATAGTTTTCAGAGACCTTGACGGTAAATTCGGGCGGTCCTTTAGGACTCACCACTTTTTCAAAATTTTAAACAAATTACATCTGTTAAAACCAACCTTTTAAAGCTGCCAAAAAACATCCCCCTTACTTTACGGCCACTATACAGCCACCCCCGTCCCTGAAAAAAGAGTGAAAACATTTTTTTCCATATTGGCGGTTTTGCATTTAAATGGTATTTTTATTTTAGGATTTGAGAGCAACCAGTTTTCCAGTTATCAACTTTCCAAAATTAACCGGCACCTTCTACCCATCAGCAAAATTTAAGATTGTTTGGATAAGGAACATTCAAAAAATCCCCCATATCTCGAAAACGGTGCGTCGGAGCCAAATTTAGACGAAACTTTTGTACCCCCTCCCCATACCCCACCTCCATTAACCCCTTTAAAGCCCCCCAAAAATCTTGACCTTGGGAATCATCCCTCAAAATTTCAACCCCATCCCCCTATATTATTTTGCACGACCAATCTAGGTTGAGCCCTGACCCATCCCACAATATAAATTTTAATTTTGGTCTTACAAACCCGCAAGCGGTTTTATTTAAATTTGACTAATAAAAATTCCCCCTTGCCGTAAAAACCACCCCCCATCCCATAAAACCTTGGGCATCCATATTTAATTTAAAAAAAAAAAAAAAAATTATCACGTTATTTTGAGCGGGTGAGTATATCAACCGACTGATCTATAGATTAACTTCAAAATCAAAAACTCCCCTCCCCCACCCCCAAACCCGACCAACCCCTATTGTTTTGAAATTGCAAAAAAGATAAAACTACCCGAGTGGAGTAGCAACCAGTAAAAAGAGTGGTATCATCATCTGACTTTAAAACTACCCCTACCTAAAACCCACCCTCTCCAACCCCCTACCTTGTAGCTTTGATAACTGGAGAACCCATTGTGCTGGACACTTGAGGGAGGAGTCATTTGAAAGAGCTCGGTAAAACCTCTCGAATAATTCTACTAACTCTACATAGAGACCTTCTCCACTTTATTTAAAATACAGTTTTATTATTTTATTTTAGTTTTTCTCCTGACATAGAGTCATTCATAGGACGACTTATTAAATTATACTGAGAATCAGACTCTACATAGAGACAATTTTTTTTAGTTTTGTTATAAATGTGAAAAATTTTATATATCCTGACACAGATTCTGGAAACATTTTTGACTCTCTTTGTATATTATTATTATTATATATATATTTTTTTTTGTATTGACATTGTTATTGCTGTTGTAACATAATTGTTTATACACTGTCCAATTTAGCTCTCTACGAACTCTAGCTGTTGTTTCCTTGTTTGGGTAAAATTCGAATCATCTGCTTCCAAGTTGAAAATGAGTTTTAAAAACACACTGGGGACAGGAAAAACAAAACAAAGTAACAGCACATCCCAAACTGCAGTACCCCCGGTCCTTCAAAAACGCGTACCGTCCATCACAGATACAACTCCTGGACTTAAGCCTATCGTATCTCCCAAACGTCGAAACCCTATGATGAACACCACCGCAATTACACCTGACAGCGCCCCGGAGGGCCTAACAGCCAAAGCAAACAATCTCTACCAGGAGGCAAAACTGCAAATGGAACAGTCAGGAAATATAAAAAGTACGATAAAGGAAACCGTCCTCAAAAATCTTGCTGGAATGTACGAAATCACACTCCGCCTGAGTGAAGCAAGACTATCTCTCCAAGTTCAGCTAGAGAAAGTTCGTGCAGAGCATGCAGCGCTATCAGGACGAGAAAAAGGGCAGGTGAAACAGATGGCTAGTGACATCGAAAACAGACCCAGTTGCTCAGGGGAACGGCAGAGAGATGACGTGGATATAACCTCGCTCTCGGCCATTGTCCGGGACCTCAGGGATGTAACGGATAGGTTGTCAGAGACAAGACAGCTTTCAATGAACAACACTGATGTAACAAAAAGGCTGTTGAGGGAGATTGTCCTTGAAACGGACGTTAGAGGACCAGTTGAAAACCTTCTGAAAGAATCTCAGACTATCCACAAAAAAGTGGAGGATCTTAGGACAATGGCGAATGAGAATAAGATTGCTGTGGAGCAAGTGACAAATGTGGTGAAAACCAGTGCATCCTCATACGCAGAAGTGCTAGCTAACGGCAAACAAAACAAACTAGAGCAAAATCTTCCTATGCGATCTGCGGTACACTCAATTATCGTCTCTTCAAAAGATGATACAGAGACCAGTGATGATGTCCTTAATCGGATTAGAAACGCAGTAGATGCAAAAAGCAGTGGTATTAAAGTCGACAGAGTAAGAAAGGCAAAGGACCAAAAGGTCATAATAAGCTGCGAGAGAAAGGACGACCTTTGTAAAGTATCAGGAAAAATTAAAGACACTATGTGAAACCTGCTTGTAGAAGAGGCGGTTAACAAGGATCCTTTGGTAATGCTATGCAACGTTATGTCTTTTAATACTGATGAGGATATCATCACTGCTCTGACAGTGCAAAACGCACATATTCTTGGTGGTATACCAACCCAAGACATGAGAGCAGTCGTCAAATATAGGAAAAGAACGCGGAACCCACTAGAAAACCATGTGGTCGTACAAGTTTCACCACAAATTTGGCAGCGACTATTGGAAAGGACCAAAGTCCATATTGATCTGCAGAGAGTAACGGTAAGAGATCAAACTCCGCTGGTACAATGCTCCCGCTGTTTGGGTTATGGGCACGGGCGCAAATTATGTGAGGAGACCGTTGATATTTGCAGCCACTGCTCTGGCCCACACCTGGAAGATCGGAATTATCTCTATTTATTTTGAGGATACTCAACCAATAGAGCCCTACCTTAACACCATACATGAAATAAAGAATGACTTAGAAGTGGATCAACTAATAATAGGAGGAGATGGAAACGCATGGAGTACATGGTGGGGTAGCAGTTCGGAGGACCATCGAGGAGAAGCTCTGGCGGGAGTTTTAGAGGAGATGGGAATGCACATACTTAATGAAGGAACAACACCCACATTTTTTGTTATCCGGAATGGACAGGTGTGTAAAAGCATTGTGGATATTACAGCGTGCAGCCAGGGCCTGATTGGTCGTATTCATGACTGGAAGGTTGATGAAAGCGTACCATGCTCTGACCATAACGCCATAACTTTTACCATCTCTTTAAGTAAACCAAACACAAATATCTTCAAAAAGACAACTCGTAGATTTAACTCTAAAAAAGCAAAATGGACAGAATTTCGTAAATTATTTAAAGCCAAATTAATAGAAAATCATATTATCGATACAGAAATTGAAAAAATCTCAAACAAAAATGACCTAGATGAAATCGTTAACAAATATACTGATAGTATTGAAAAAACAAGTGGGGAAACAATACCTAAAATAAAACCAAAAACTAAATTTCGATTACCTTGGTAGACAGAAGAGCTTGACACAATGAAGAAAGACATGATCACGAAGAAACGAAGAATCCCAATCGCTGCGCAACGTCGAAGACAACACGTTGTAGATGAATACCTGAAATCAAAAGAAAAATATGAGTTGGAAGCTACAAAGGCACAGACACAAAGTTGGAAGACATTCTGTTGTACTCAAAAGCGTGAAAGCTTTTGGGACGGAATTTATAGAGTTATAAGGAGAACTTCAAAAAGACACGAAGATCAGGCCCTCGTCCAGGATGGTACTACACTCAGCCCAGAAGAATCGGTGAAGGTTTTGGCTCAAACGTTTTTTCCTGAAGACTTGACAATAAATGAGGATCATGAACATCTGGTGACGAGAAATCGGGCTAACGACTACCCACAGGAAGGAGACAACGATTTACCCTTCACTAAAGAAGAATTAACATACGCTGCCAACAGCTTTAACCCAAAGAAAGCCCCTGGATCGGATGGTCTGACTGCCGATATTTGTGCCACAGCAATTGCTACAGAAGAAAAAGTGTTCCTCAACATAGTAAACAAGTGTCTGCAACTTTCCCATTTCCCGAAGCCCTGGAAAGAGGCAACAGTCGTGGTCCTGCGGAAACCCGGGAAAACTGACTACACCCAACCCAAATCCTACATGCCTATAGGGCTTTTGTCTGTGTTGGGTAAAATCCTTGAAAAGATGTTGGTTAGAAGATTAAGGTGGCACTTGTTGCCTAAGATGAACCCTAGGCAATATGGTTTTGTACCACAGAGAAGCACGGAGGACTCCCTCTACGATTTGATCCAGCATCTGAAAGAAAAACTACAGAAAAAGCTATTTAATATAGTTGTAAGTCTGGATATAGAGGGGGCTTTCGACAGCGCGTGGTGGCCTGCCATTAGATGTCGTTTAGTGGATAAGCGGTGCCCACCAAATCTAAAGGCTCTTGTAGACAGTTACCTCAGTGACAGAAAAGTGTGTGTTCGCTATGCGGGCAAAGAATATACAACATCCACAACCAAAGGATGCGTACAGGGATCAATAGCTGGTCCCACTTTTTGGAACCTTCTGTTGGACCCTCTGTTGGATAAAATCGAAAGGGAGGGAGTGCATTGTCAAGCGTTCGCCGATGATGTCGTCCTGGTGTTTTCGGGTCGGTCAGTAGCTGAAGTGGAAACACAGGCTACAACGGTGCTTCGACTTGTGAGCGACTGGGGAACTAGCAACAAATTAAAGTTTGCTCCACACAAGACTAACGCAATGATAGTCACAAGGAAACTTAAATTTGACCACCCAGTCGTTCATATGGGCGGAGCGCAAATACAATTTGTGGAACAAATAAAGTTGTTGGGAGTGCTTATTGATAGCAAGCTCAGTTTCAACAATCATGTGGAATACATTTGTAGAAAAGCCACAAATATCTACAAACCTCTTGCACGATCGGCAAAAATCAGCTGGGGACTGAACCCGGAAATAGTCAGGACGATATACGTTGCAGTGATTGAGCCTATTATAATGTATGCGTCTAGTGTATGGGCCCCAGCCGTCGAAAAAATAAGAGTACAAAAATGCCTAAATACGATACAAAGAGGCTTCGCACAAAAAAATTGCAAGACGTACCGTACAGTCTCGTTAAACGCTGCTCTCGTCCTGGCCGGCCTAATTCCCTTAGACATGAGAGTGAGTGAAGCGGTACAGCTTTACGAAGCCAAGCGCGGGAAACCACAGGAAATACTACGCGATCGAGAGGTAGAGTCTCGCGTCTCCTTTTTGAAGGCTTTACATCCAGCAAAAGAGATTGAGGTTGAGTTCATTTGCCTTGAAGACGTTAACACAGAAACGGAGAAGGAACACCACATAGAAGGATTGAAGATATTTACAGATGGAAGTAAAATAGAAGGGAAAGTAGGTGCAGCTTTGTCTTGCTGGGAGAATAATATAGAAATAAAGACCAAAAAATATAGGCTAGAACCATATTGTACGGTGTTTCAAGCAGAAATGTATGCCTTCTGCAGGCAACAGAAATCGCACTCGAAAATACCAAAAACACCACTGTAAATATTTTCAGTGACTCGCGTTCCTCCTTAGAGCTGCTAAAGAACCAAAACAGTTTTCACCCTATCTCATTTGTAATTAAACAAAACCTGATTGAACTCAAGGCAAAGGGGAAAACCATAAGACTTTTCTGGATAAGGGCTCATGTCGGGGTAGAGGGGAATGAACGGGCGGACGTGCTAGCAAAAGAAGCGGCAAAGTATATTAAAACCAAAGCAAACTATGACAAATGCCCAATATCCTTTGTAAAGCGACAAATTCGACTCGCCAGCATCCAAAAATGGGATAAACGCTATAAGGAGAGTGAAACTGCAGCGACGACAAAGATCTTTTTCCCGTCAATCGAGTCAGCCTATAGTGTCATTAAAAAGATCGATCTTACCCCGTTTCTTGTGCAGATACTAACAGGACATGGAGGTTTTGCCCAGTACCTGCATAGGTTCAAGTGCAAGGACAGTCCACAGTGCATTTGCGACCCAGACACAGAGGAGTCGGTGACTCATATACTTTTGGAGTGTCCAAGCAATGGAAAAGCTCGATGTGAACTTGAGCAGCAGATGCAGAGAGAGTTGAATCTGGATTCATTGTCAAACATTTTGGCAGATAAGAGGGTCAGAAATGTATTTATAAAATATTGTAAGCATATCGCCAACGTAACAATAGCTAGAAACAAAACTAGATAATAGTAATATAATATTAAGTGATGCGTTCTGCGAAACGCAAAGTAATATTAAGTATTTAATTTAAGTAATAAACTAATCAGTAAAAATAAAAAAATAGTACTAGCAAAAGTCAGCGCACAATGAAATGAATGTAAAAAAAAAAAAAAAAAAACAACAGTTATTACAAAAATATTGTAAGAAAATATGTATTAATTATATTCTTCAGAATATACATGTCATGCATAGTTTATAAATAGAAATGTTGAGTGTAGTTGTAAAATAACCCATAAGATAACAAGAATTGTGAATTGTAAAAGTATTAAATAAATTATAGTGTTAAGACTGCAGGACTCCCGTATGAAAATCCGGAGTCCTGTACCCCCACATACGGACTAATATGGACTAAAAAATATATTTCTGGCCGTCGAAGTCCGTGTAGCGCTAAAAACGTCTCTGATCTCCATGTCAGAGGACAATAGCCCAACATACAGAAAAAAAAAAAAAACCTAACCTAACCTAACCTAACCTGATTGAAGTACTGTGGCCACGAGTGACGTCACACAGTCGTCTGACTGGCGGCTGAGTTAGACCGGCACTGCCGCAAACCCGGTTCACTTCGTAGACTGGGACCGCCCCTTACCTACAGTACTTACAGCGCTTGGTGGCCAGCAATTAGACTCCAACTGGCAGAAGGGAACTGTCCCCTCAATATTCGCAAGGTGTTTGACAGCTACCTTGATCAAAGGAAAGTCACGGTAAGGTACAATGGAGAAACTTTCACAAAGACGACCAACAAAGGATGCGTCCAAGGGTCTATAGGCGGGCCCATCCTATGGAATATATTAATAGACCCCTTGTTGAATACTCTTGAATCCGAAGGACATTACGTGCAAGCGTTCGCGGACGACGTTGTTATGGTATTCGATGGTCAGACTGCACAAAAAGTGCAAAGACAAGCCAACGCCGCCCTCGAACTTGTGCGGGTGTGGGGAGTCGAAAATAAGCTCAAATTTGCGCCTCATAAAACCAACGCAATGGTAATCACGCGCAAGCTTAAGTTCGGCACACCGCACCTGAGCATGGGCGGGATCGACGTTGGCATGTCCAAGCAAATAAAGATGCTGGGTGTGACGTTCGATGAAAAGCTCACTTTTAAAGCGCACGTAACAAACGTTTGTAAAAAAGCCATCAACGTTTACAAGCAACTCGCTAGAGCAGCAAAGGTGAGCTGGGGCCTCTATCCAGAGGTGACCCGCACGATTTACACGGCGACCATCGAACCCATCATCTTATATGCCGCGATCGTTTGGGCACCGGCTGCCGAAAAATTAGAAGTGCAAAGGCAACTTGGTACTGTGCAGAGAGGTTTCGCACAAAAAATGTGCAAGGCCTATCGCACGGTCTCCCTGAACTCAGCGCTAGTTCTGGCGGGGGTGCTCCCACTTGATCTTAGAGTACGCGAGGCGGCCTCGCTTTACAGGATCAAGAAGGGGGCGGCTATACCCGAGCTGGGGGACAGGGAGATCGAGCGACAAACGCCAGCAACAGGAGTGCCACACCCTGCAGTACTTACAGACCTTGAGCTTACATGCCTTAGAGACCGGGATGACGTGGAAGCTAACAGTAGCTGTGCAGTGAAAATCTTCACAGACGGCAGCAAGATTGGCGGGAGGGTTGGCGCGGCGCTTTCCGTGTGGGAAGGCGAAACGGAAACCAAGACTGCAAAACTTTGCTTGCCGTCATACTGCACAGTTTACCAGGCGGAGTTACTAGCCATCTGCGAGGCCACAAGACGGATTAAAAAGTACAGCGCTACCACATTCGGGATATATAGCGACTCAATGGCGGCACTACAAACGGTAACTAACCTCGGCTCCCTTCATCCACTAGCTGTAGAAACTCGCGAGAACATAATATATTTATCTCGACAGAACAAAGTAGTATCTCTGTTCTGGATCAAAGCACACGCTGGATTGGAGGGAAACGAGAGGGCAGACCAACTTGCCAAGGAAGCCGCTTCTGCGTCAAGCAAGAGGAAGCCCGATTATGATTTGTTTCCCACCTCGTTCGCGAAGCGACTGCTACGACAGAAGTCGATCCGCGAATGGGATGAGAGGTACAGATCCGGAGAATTCGCTGGAACAACAAAAGTATTCTTTCCGGAAGTAAGTACTGCCTACAAATTAATACGCAAGTTCGAACCGACATGTCTGAGCACGCAAATAATGACCGGCCATGGAGGATTCTCTGAATATTTACATCGCTTTAAATGTAAGGAGAGTCCTTCATGCATCTGTGACCCCGAGGCAAAAGAGTCAGTGCTCCACGTCATTTTGGAATGCCCACAGTTCGAACGTCAGCGATCTGAAATTGAACACATACTAGACAAAAAATTGACAAATGAAAGCATAAAAGACATAATGGCAGACAAGAAAAGACAAAAGTTTATGAACTATTGCTTAAAAATAATAGAAACAGTCGTAAAAAGAAACAAGTAATTAAAAGTATGATTACGTATATTATGTAATATATCTGTACATCATACACAGAAAAATGAGAGCAATGCTATAAATATAATTAACGCTAGAAATAAGCATAGTTTAAGATATAAAATATATATTTGTAAAAAGTAGAGAAGTAAGAAAACATGTAGGTATTAAATAAAAAACTAACCAAATAATCAGTGTGTGTTGTAAGCCGGAGACCCCATATTATTAAAGATTATTGTATAGGTTAAGATTAAAATAACGACAAAAAAGTAAAATTTGTAAAATTGTGGTCGACAGGGTTTTAGCCGGTAAGAGTCCGGCACTGCCTGGGCCCTCCTTTCCCAGGCGTCCATGAGGATTTCCCTGTCGGCGAAAATTCCTTAACAGACAAAACAGGCTCTGATTATGTCAGAGGAAGCAGAGAAAAAAAAAAAAAAAAAAAAAAACCTAACCTAACCTAACCGTTGGAAACAAGCGACCGTTGTCATATTAAGAAAGCCAGGTAAAGATAGCTATACCGTTCCTAAAGCATACAGGCCCATAGGCCTTCTGCCTATACTTGGCAAAATATTAGAAAAGATGCTGGTAGCCCGCCTCAAGCACCACCTGTTGCCGAGAATGAGTACTCGCCAGTACGGATTCATGCCACAAAGGAGCACAGAAGACTCCCTCTACACTCTCATGCAGCACATTGGCAATAAGCTAAATGAAAAGAAGTTAGCCACACTAATATCATTGGACATAGAGGGGGCTTTCGATAGTGCATGGTGGCCAGCAATAAGAGTCCGTCTGGCTCAGGAAAAGTGTCCGGTCAACCTGAGGAGGATTATGGATAGCTACTTAAAGGATAGAGAGGTCAAGGTGCGTTACGCTGGGCAGGAATATGGCAAGGGCACAAGCAAAGGCTGCGTCCAGGGCTCCATAGGAGGACCCATCCTGTGGAATCTCCTTTTAGACCCGCTCCTGAAGCGGCTTGAAGAAATGGGATACTATTGCCAAGCGTTCGCCGACGACGTCGTGCTGGTCATCGACGGCGAAACTGGACATGAGGTACAGGGGCGTGCAAATGTTGCACTCGAACATGTTCGGGCGTGGGGTGTCGATAACAAACTGAAATTTGCTCACGCAATGGTTATTACCAGAAAACTAAAGTACGACACACCACGCCTCAGCATGGGAGGTGTTGACATCTGCACTTCCAAAGAAATAAAAATACTCGGCGTCACAATAGACGAAAAATTGACATTTAACACCCACGTGTCAAACGTCTGTAAGAAGGCAATAGGGATCCACAAGCAGCTGACGAGAGCGGCGAAGGTGAGCTGGGGACTCCACCCGGATATCATCAAAACCATATATATGGCAACCGTTGAGCCGGTAATTCTGTATGCAGCTAGTGTTTGGGCTCCAGCTGCTGAAAAGATAGGCGTGAGAAAGCAGCTCGGAGCAGTACAAAGGGGTATAGCACAGAAACTCTGTCGAGCGTATCAGTATCCCTAAACTCAGCACTGGTGCTGTCCGGAATACTTCCACTCGACCTTCGTGTCCGCGAAGCGGCGTTATTATACGAAGCCAAGAGAGGAGTTCCCCAGCCCGAATTAGGAGACAGGGAAGTGGAAAAAATGTCGTCTGCACTTCTGAGCCCACACCCCTCGGAGCAAACTCACCTGACACTTGTGAGCCTGCAAAACGAGGAGCAAGTTAACGCCCACAAAGATTTCGACGTCAGAATATTCACAGACGGCAGCAAGATTGGCGGGAGGGTTGGAGCAGCACTATCATGCTGGAGTGGTGATGTTGAAACCGGGACCGTCAAACTTGCATTGCCGCAGTACTGCACGGTGTATCAGGCGGAGCTTTTGGCGATTTGCAGAGCCTCTAGAGAAATTGCAAAAAGCAAGTCTACCAGCTTTGGAATTTACAGCGACTCCATGGCGGCTCTCCAGACAGTCACAAACCCCTGCAGTCTCCATCCCTCCGTGGCCGTGGAAACACGGGATAATCTACGAGCCATATCTCTCCAGAACAAAAATGTAATTTTGTTCTGGATAAAAGCCCACGCAGGACTGGAGGGGAATGAGAGAGCCGACCAACTTGCAAAGGAAGCTGCTGCGAACTCCAAAAAGAAGCCTGATTATGACATGTGCCCCGTCTCATACATCAGGCGAAGCATCCGTTTGGCTACGCTTGATGAGTGGGACAGGAGGTTTAATGACGGAGAAACAGCGGCGGTAACTAAGCTCTTCTTTCCCAGTGCAGTGGCAGCATATAGGATTGTCAGGAAGTTTGAAGCTACAAGTATAAAGACACAGGTCATGTCGGGGCACGGTGGGTTTTCTGAATACTTGAAAAGATTCAAGTGCAAGGACAACCCATCGTGCATCTGCGACCCTAGCAAAGAAGAAACTGTAGCGCATTTTCTTGTAGAATGCCCAACAACTGGAATTGAAAGGTACAATCTGGAACAAGACATGAACATAAAGTTAGTTGCCGAAAATATAAAAGACTTAATGGCAGAAAGTAAATTTAGAGATAAGTTCTTGAACTACTGTGTGAAAGTTGCAAAAGATGTTATAAAGAGAAATAAAACCGTGTAATCAAATATGCTTTCATAATATTATGTGTAATATTGTAGATAAGCATAAAAAATGTAAGCAAAGTGTAAATAAACAAATAGTAATAAGCAGTAGAATAGATAAACATAAGATAAGCTGTAAAATAGAATAATTCAGATATTAAGAATAAAGTACAATAACGTGTCGACTTGAAACCCAGCAAATAGAAAATAAAGATAAAATAGCTAGAATAGGTAATAATAGATAGTTGGGAGTCCCACCCATAAAAAGCAGCGAGAGGTGACGAATGTGAGAAAGATAAAGTATGAGGAATGAAAGTGCGAGAGGCATAAAAGCGAGAACTGGTATGAAAATGGAAATTAGCTTAAAACAGGCTCCGATCATGTTGGAGGTAGGAAGAAAACAAAAAAAAAAAAAACCTAACCTAACCTAACCTAACCCAGTACCGACCGAACAGCGTTCAAGATCACTATTAGCTCCACGAAAAAAATCGCTAAAAATTCGAAAAACGGAGCTAAGCGCGAAAAAGTGTTGCGAAATTGTGATAAAGTGTTTATCTCACCAGGATTCGTGTGGGCAAGTGTGTACTTCATTGCATCCAGAAAACAGGAACATCGGGACTTTGGGGACTAATACCATCAACGAGGTTAGTGCTAGAAGCTAAATAACTACACTATCGTGTTTTTCTTCAAAAGACCTGTTCATTGACACCAATTTTGTTAAAATCGCCCCATACATAAAGGAGTTATAGGGTTCCGAAGAAACCACTAAACTGTACGTGGCCGGCGCGTGTAACCTAGTTTTAGCTTCAAGCGACACGAGGCGTGACGTAATTTACGCCAACGGACCGCGCTGGCGACTCCGCAGACGGATCGAAGACTCCGCCCGATCCAAGCTGAAGACTTCTCACTCGTCCACCAGATCATCTTCAGGATACCCCCCCCCTATCAGTACACCCCCTCTCCTTTAGACAAAAGTTGACACACGAAACTTCCCCCTCCCCCCTCCCCCTATTAATTACCTCACCCCCGCGAGCTGTAACTCTGCATCCAGAAGGAATAGACATCCCGAGTTTGGGCTTATTTCAATCAAGACAAGGAATCCCAGCGATTCACTCCTACTGTTTTTCGGGATTCAGGATAAGATCTCTGGAAAATTCCGGGAATATTGGAAAGTGACTTACCGCCCCAATTAAGTCCCGAACTTGAAGACAAAACATCATCGCACCATCACGAGTTTTACAGGACTTCTTCCACCCTATCCTTCCCACCCCTTAGACCTACCTTACCCCCGCAAACTGTATCAGCGTAACCAGGAAGAATAGACACATCGAGTTTGGGCTCGTTTTACTCAGGAGAAGGAGACCAAGCGATTTAGTCCTATAGTGTTACGGGAATCAGGATAAAAATCAGAAATTTCCGGGAATACACTTGGACCTGACCCACCACCACCATCAAGTGAATAGACCCCCGGAGTTTGGGCTCATTGTACTCAGCGGGACGACCCCAGGTGCACCGCCCCTACAGTTTTCGGGAATCTTAGTTTGGACCCCACAGAGAACAACCTGACAATCCTGCCGCAATCATCAACACAAAGTTACAATTTAGCAAACAGACCACCCACGCGCAACTAAGTCGTACTCCAGTCATCAGAAGGACATCAACAAACATAATAATAATAAGTAAAAACAGTCCTTAGCCTATATATATATATATTAAAAAAAAAAATGTCCTACAAAGGCAATTCTCGCAAGCCATCCGTGGAAGCGGCCCTAGCTTTGCAAAAAGAGGCTCGACCAATATTAACGCAAAAGTCATCACGATCACTGCGCGAAAAGGTACTAACAAAAGTCACTAAAGCAAAGTCTACGAAATCCGAGGACTCTCCATTACCACCACCACCACCGCGTCCGGAAAGAAAACAGAGACCTCAGGCATCATCACCGCAGACGACAAATCCACCAAAGGCCTCGGCCTTTGCTCTTTCCTCGGAAAGAGGTTCAAAAACGGACACCGAAGAGGCAACAGTTGAACATAGTCCAGCCAGCTCCGTAGTAAGTGAGATATCGACCCAATCTGAATCCTCTGCTTTCGTTCCAGCCGTGAGAATAACTGATTGGGCATCAAAATGCGATCTTTCACCACGCCCAATAATATCGGATGATGAATCATCTGATGCTTCCACACTCGACTCTGGGGTTTTGGAAAGGTTAGACTCGGGCCGTCTTAGTATGCTTCTGACATCCACCAAACGGACCGGTGTAGAGATGGATTTAGCCTCGAAACATGCAAATGAAATGCTGTTGCTTGGTAAAAATGCTCTGGAAACAGCCGGTAATATGAAGAGGGAGTGCAAAACAACAGCTCTTGAATACTTGCAGTCGCTCTACGAGACGGTGCTGGCTCTTTCCGATTCCAGATCAAGACATAAATTCAATCTGGAAAAGGAGCGTTTTAGAAACGCAACAGAGTTAATGCGAGTAGAACGGGCTCACAATAAAAAAGTCGCAGAACTGACCAAAGCCCTCTTTGACTCCCAAAAAAGTAGCGCAGAGCTTCTCAAAAGAACTGAAGAAATAAGATCGTGGCTAGCATTTGAGACACAGTGTATGGGCACTTGTTAGCTCAATACATTAAATTGCTTGTTTGATGATGTGTCACAGGAAAAGTCTTGATTTAACTTGATAAAAGAACTTTATTTAAAATAGTTCGATACAATCTTGTTATTGTATGTAATTAGTGTGCGCACACAATGAGGGGCGAACGTGAACTGGTAAAATTGCAGTATAAACTAAAAACATACAATTGAAGGAAATGCTGAGTAGAGTAAATGTGCGATGTGATCGTACATATTCCGGGGCACGAGATGAGGAGTACAGGAAAATCATTTTAAACTGTATGTACCATCACACAAATACTGAACCGTTTACAAATTAAAAGTAAATAAAATGGAAATTAAAATAAACTTTAAGAATATTTCACTTATATCTAAACTTATTAAAATTCAAACAATTCATCATCGCGTGTTTGATGTTGCGGCGACGGTGAATGCTGACGAGGCGCGCGCGCTTGATCCGAAGCGCAGCGGCGCGGCAGGGCCGGCGCGGCGCGGGGCGCTGGCGTCATCATGAGCAATGCGTACAACGTAGTCTTCGCACCGCCAGTACAAACGCCGTAAAACCAACTATCGCTATTATCACGTAGATCATGGCGTAATGATGAATATCATGATAGGATATCTTGTCTGAAACCATTTCGATATTCTTTAGCCTTTTGATATCATCCGCTACTTGTAAAACATCTTGATGTATGTCGGTTGACTCATTCCCTGAATTAAGACTCGGTATGGTTAGGTTAATGACGTAATTGATTGGAGCAATGACTGGTGCATATAGCTCAGGTTTCACGTTGATTTCACTCTGACGTAGTTTATGTGAATGTATAGTGAAGTTGTTTGTTTTGATAAGGCAACCTTCGCTTATGGATATGAGCCCAGAGTGCATCAGCTGGTGAGCCGTAACTTGATCTTCACAGAGCTCACGTACTTGACACGGCTCACAACAGAAGTATACATACGTATTTATTGTATTAGTTTCTTGCCATAAGTTTTTACATTGTTTAGTTGTAATTTTGCAATTTGATTCCTCTATTTCGCAAAAACTTCTGTCGTTCTTCAATTGAAAAATAGGTTTCTGTATGTGACATAGATAAAGATCTCTAGTTTGTAGGCATGCTTTCACGTCTAATATAGACATCATCATGTATGCATCTTTCTTCATATTTATGGAGATGTAATCTGATACCGGAACAATGCTGATCATTTCTTTTCCAACTTGTTTTGGAATTTCGCTTAACTTCATGATTTCGTAAGTGTCTCGGCTGATAAGCGGGATCCTTATCTCAAAAATTAAGGTCCTTTCTAACATCCTTGTTTTGACTTGTAACATCTGATAAATCTTGCGAAGTTCAGTGTGGATGTTATCGATAGGTAAAGACATGTCCTTTGGTAACTTGCTGGCTATGATGCTTAGTTCATTGGAGAGTTGTTCTGGTGTAAGTAGATGTAGGTTGAAGCGGCCGTGGTAGATATCGGTGATTGTGTCCCAAAGCATGTTTTGTATGGCTTTTAAACTCTGCATCATATTACTTGCTATAATGGCTCCCGTGTTGAAGTCATTTATAATGCTGACCGATTCAATATTTATTTTCAATGTTTGTAATGCAGATTCTAAGTCAATCATGTGTCTATTCACCATATTGAATTGCTTGTTTATTGCTGTTTCTGTTCTCTTCAAAAGGTTGTTTTCAGCCTCGATGATAGATGTTTGATTTTTCCATAATGAAACGATGTGTTTCTCATTTTGTCGGACCAGCTCTATGTCTTTCTGGTATTGTTCGGCGAAACGCTCATCCAAAACACCGAATAGGCTATTCGCTATATAGCCGATACCGTCGATGAGACCTCGGCGCCGGCGCTGTCTACCGGGGCGCGTCCTTGAGTGCTGACTTAGCAACATGTGATCGTAGTACTCCAGTTCTGAATAAGCTTGCTGTAGCTGTATAGTTATAGCGTCGCATTGTACATGTTGTTTTATAAAATCACAAGTTGTCCTTAGAGATTGTATGTATTTATCAAATGTTCTTGAAGCTTGCCAGTATGGTTCCATGTTGTAATAAGCGACGAGTTTCCATTCATCCCTGATTAGCATCATATTCGTGATTTTATCAAAATACAGGCTTTGATTTTCTTTGAATTGATTAATGCTAACTTTACACTCTGAACTTGTTATCAGTGTAAAAAATAGCATCAGTGCTGTTGCCATTGTTGTGAAATTGAATCTATTTGAGCGGCCTGTATATTTTCGTGGGTTTGGTGGAGTCCCTGCTGACTCATCCACATTTGGTGAAGTCCCTGTTGACTCAACCACGTTTGTTACTTGTGCTGGCTTGGTTGTTTCATCTTGATTTTCCAACAACAAAGATAATTTTATTACAGGTCGCTTCATAATTCCGTTCTTGGTCTTCAAAGTTACCACGCGTACATATCCATCTTGTCCTGGATGTAGTTGTATGACTCTGCCCATGGCCCACTTGCGGGGTGGTAAGATGTCATCATGGATAAGGACGACATCGTTCACTTCAATATTTTTCTGGGGTTGTTACCATTTACTTCTTGCATTTAATTGTGTCAGATACTCAGAGCGCCATCTTTTCCACATGTCTTGCAGTATTTTCTGTGTCATTTGCCAACGAGTACGCAGGTCGTGTTCTGTTTCAACAAGCGTCAATGTACTGCCGCCGGTCAAAAAGTGCGATGGCGACAAGTAGTCTAGGTCTTCAGGATCCTCGGTGAGTACACACAGAGGTCGTGAATTGAGGCATGCTTCAATTTGGTGCAACAGTGTCGAAAATTCTTTATAAGTAAGCCTCTGTTCTCCGATCACTCTCTTAAAGTGAAATTTGAAGCTCTTAACAGCGGCCTCCCATAGGCCTCCTGCAGACGGCCAGGATGGGGCGTTAAAATGCCACAGTATCTCCATTTCCGCAATTTCAGCCAAAAACGTGTCATTCATAATTTGTTGCAGTTCTTGATATGCAGGTTGTAGTACATTGCTTGCTCCAACGAAATTTCTTCCATTGTCGCTGTATATGTCGGTCGGCGTCCCTCGCCTTGCTGCCATCCTTCGGATTGCTGCCAGTACTGCTGAAGTTGACAGATCCGATACTAACTCGAGATGGACAGATTTCGTCACCATGCAGACGAAAACTGCTACATAACCCTTGGTGGTTTTCATCCCTCTGCCCTTGTTGGCCTTGATGTAGAAATGTCCAGTCATATCTAACCCACAGTGTTGGAAGGGGCGAGACTGATTCACTCTCATTTTCGGATAATCGCCCAGAATTTGATAGTTCTTGTCAGGATTGTGACGTTTGCAGATCACGCAGCGACGCAGTACTTTCTTCGTAAAGTTATTTCCGCCGACTATCCAATATTTGCGACGTATGAATGCCGATGTAAGCCAAGCTCCGCCGTGGTAGGTAAGTATGTGTGCGTGATTTATAATATGTTCTGACAGACGGTGATCACGTGGCAAAATTATTGGGTTTTTCTTTTCAGGATCGATATGTGCATGCTGTAGCCTTCCGCCGACTCGCAGAATCCCATGTGGATCCAGGTAAGGGTTTAGGTTCAGGATCTTGCTTCTTATAGGAACTTTTTCGTTTTTCAGAAGACAATTTATTTCGCTGTTGTAAGTCGATTGTTGCACGTGTTTTACCATCATAGCTTTGGATTGTCGTAGCTCGGGCAACGTGATATATGACTCCTGTCGTCTGTCTTGTTTACTTGTAATAAAACGTCGTACCCATGCTAGTACGCGTACTACCTTAGAAAAATTACTGTATCGACTGAGTAAGGTGTCTATGATGTTGTCGTTTGTTTTCAGGACATCTGCTGTTGTCACATTTCCAAATTTTGCCGTTTTCATTTCTTCTGTTGTTTCGTATTGAACAGGTTTCTCTTGTTCAGTCTTGATTTCTGTTAGCTTTTCAGGTCCATTCCACCATAAGTGATGTTTTGCGAGCTAAGATGGTGTTAGTCCCCTACTCGCGCAGTCAGCGGGGTTATCTCCGGACTTGACGTAACGCCAGCATGAGGAGGGCATTACTTCAGTGATGGTACGTACTCTGTTCGATACGAACACTTTCCAATTTTCAGGATTGCCTTGTAGCCACCCTAGTACAGCAGTTGAGTCGGTCCAACCAAATGTTTGTATGTTATGGTTGTTCAGGCCTTGTTTCACCTTTTTCATCAACTTTGCAAGTAAGTATGCTCCACAAAGTTCTAATTTGGGCAAAGTAATTTCCTTGTTGTGTGGTACTAGTTTTGATTTTCCAACTAGTAAATGTATCTTTATCAGGCCTTGTTGCTCTACTTTGCAATAAATGACGCATGCGTATGCTTTCTTGGACGCATCGCAGTAGCCGTGCAATTCGATATCGCTGACGGCGTCCGTATCAATCCATCGTGGCAATGTAAATTGATTGATGAAGTCGATCTCTTGTTTGACCTTTGACCATTCCTTTTCGACGTCAGTTGGAAGCTTGTCATCCCACTGCAGATTTGATCTCCACAGACTTTGAAACAGCAACTTCAACTTGGTAGAAATTGGTGTGAGCCATCCCTGCGGGTCGAATAGTTTTGAGATTTCAGAAAGTAACTTTCTCTTCGTGTCTATGGTTGCTGTTGCGTCGATCTTGCATTTGAAAAAGAAGTTGTCTTGCTTAGGGTCCCAGTGGAGTCCTAGTGTTTTGGTTGATTCAGGTTGTTTAAAGTTGTATTGACTTTCTGCTTGTTGTACGATCTTGTTTTCGTCAGCCAATAAATCAGTGTAATTTGACATCCACTTTCGTAAGTTAAAACCTCCCGATTTCATGAGTTTTATAAGATCTTGTTGGAGTTTACGTGCTGTCTCGAGATCATCTGACCTATGAAGAAGATCGTCCATATAAAATGCCTCTTCTACAACTTTCGCAGCTTCAGGGTAGTTTTGTTTTACATCTTGAGCCAATTTTCGCAGCGTCATCATACTCAGAAAAGGTGCACCCTTGGTTCCGTATGTGACTGTTGTAAGCTGATGCTCCCTTATCAGCTGATCTGGCGTGTCCCTCCATACAATTTTTTGGTAATGTTGATCGCAGCTGTTTACCCAAATTTGTCTAAACATCTTCTCCACGTCAGCTATAAAGGCCACTCTATACTGTCTCCATTTCAGAATAAGTAGTAGAAGGTCGTTCTTTAGGTTGGGGCCCTTATGCATGAAATCATTCAGACTATTTCCACTTGATGAAAGTTGCGATGAATTGAAGACTACACGTAGTATTGTTGTTACTACGTCCTCACGGATTACGCAATGGTGAGGTGAAAAATATTCCAGCGCCTTGCTGCCGGTTGCCGGTATCATATGTCCGAGCTTTAGGTACTCATCCATAAACGCTTTTTATAGTTGTTCCATTGTTTTGTTTTTGATAAATTTCCTTTCTATTTGTAGTAGCTGGGCAATTGCGATGTGTTTAGTTTGACCCAATTCTGTAATGTTGGATTTCAGGGGAAGTCGAACTACATATCTTCCGTCTTCCAATCTTTTTGTTGTTGCATTATAAAAGTCAATGCATTCTTGCTCCTCTGTAGTTAAGGGGGTGTTCTCACTGATGTCTTCGATTTCCCAAATTTTTTGAATTTCATTGATGTTATTCAAAATGACATTACAATGCAGACTTTGCGCATTACCGGTTAATAGCCAACCTAGTTTTGTTTCTGGTAAAACTAGGGACGGTGCAATTTTGTGTTGGCCTTTCATTATAATGCTTGCGTATACTTCGGCGCTCATTAGTATATCTATGTGTTGACTGACGTAGAACTTGGGGTCCGCCATTTCTACTTCTTGCAAAATTTCCCATGATGGTTTAGGAAATGTAAAGGATGGCAGCTTTCTTGTGAAGCTATTCATGATGCAGACATCTGTTGAAAACGAGTAACTTCCGTCCATTGACATACAGTTGATAGTTGTCTTGCCCTTTATTGGATTGTCATGGGTGCCTATTCCTGTTACGAAACCATGACAGGCTTGTCTTGGCAGCTGTAATTGCTAAGCTGTATTTTGCGACATCAGGGATACTTGAGAACAGGGGTCAATGAGTGCCCGCATGGTCCTGTATTCCCCATCGCTTCCTTGAATCTGGATTTTGGCGGTTGTTATCAGTATTTCTGGCGTGTTGCTTTGTTGCCCCACGTAGAAAGCGCTTGATCGCTGAGTTTGCTCCTTTGGCGGAAATGTTGAGCGCATGTACATTTGCTTCAAAAAGGCGTCGTGTAACAATGTATTATGACACCCTTGGCATTGCCGACATCGTTGACTTGAATCACAACGTTTTCCGTTGTGATTGACTAAACAGTTTGAGCAAAATTGAAGTTTCTCGATTGTATTGCGTTTTACTAATGGTGTCATTTCTAGGAACGTTTTGCAAAAATATATTCCATGATCTTCTTGACAGACTGGACATATTTTTCTATGTTTTTGGAACTGATTGTTCAATGTAGTAGCCTTGTTGCTTGTGAAAACGTTTCTAGTTCCAAAATATGGCCTTGGTGGATGAGCAGACCGGCCGTAGTTGTTTGAAGTACTGGGTAGATTGATGCTAAATTTTTGTAGCGTGTTATCTTGCTTACGCCTTGATGCTTCGAGTGCAGTGAACTTGCTTTCAAAAAGTCTAGAAATTCTTTGAGTGAGGGGATCTCTCTTGGTTGTTTTAATGATTCCAAATAGTCGTTATGGGTCTCGGCGTCCAGTTTCTGAGATAACACGTGGATTAATATATCGTCCCAGGTTTGAATATCTATGCCCAAATTTTTTATTCCATTCAAACATTCTTGAGTTACGTCATGGATTCTCTTGATGTGGTTTGTAGTTGCTTGTTGTAGTACAGGAAGCCCCATTAAGGTGTTCATGTGGGTCGTAAAAATCAGCTTCTTGTTGTTATAGCGATGATTGAGGATTTCCCAGCAGGTTACATAATTTTCAGTGCTGATCTGAAGGTGCTGTATAAGGCGTTCTGGTTCTCCCTTAATCTTGCTTTTAAGGAATTGCATTTTTTGCGCGTTGGATAGGCATGGATTGTCGTGAATGGCTTCCGTGAATAAGTCTTTAAACGACACCCATTGCTGGTAATTTCCATTAAGTTCAGGAATGTCGAGTTTTGGGGTTGATTTCTCCCTATGAAAAACTGACCATAACTTGCTGTTTATTTCCTTCTTGATACGAAAATAATTAGCTTCATGCTGGTTGAAAAAGTCTTCATAAGTCTCACTTTTATCTCCGTCTAGCTGACTGTCTATTTCCCAATGCAGTTTATCGATAATTGACCAACGAACTTCGATAGTTTTCAAAATATCCTCGAACTCGCACTTTTCTTTGACGTTCTCTATGTTGATGTTGGAAAGTGTGCGGGAAAATGCTCTAAAGTTACTTGTTTGTTTACGGTACATGTCAGTCAGTACAGCGTCAGTCTCATCTGGTTTTTCCCCGTCGGCAGAACCTCCCGGCGGCAACTGAATATATTCTCGTAGAGCCTTTCTGACATTTTCACAAAACTGCTTGGTTTTTTGGTAGTGATCTTGAACAAAATACTCGCATGTCTTGTCTTCAAATGTCATCAATTTAACATGATTAGCATTAAATTGTTGCCAATACAGCTCTACAGATTCCAGCTTGCTCTGGATATATTCGGATGTTTTGCGTGATTTCCCGTCTTTCTTGTAGTTCGACCATAGTAGGTTCAAAGATTCTACGATATTACTTTGTTTGTTGAGTAGATCTTCCATTTTGAACAGATATACTTGCTTATATCTTGTGCTCGTAACTTGTTATACTTGCTATTTTCCTGTGTGCTTGTTGATTTGAGTTCCGTCCGCTCCGCCCAAATTCTTGCTTATTCTTGATATGTAGGTACCTACTCGCTCATAAACTTGCTGATTGTTAGCCTGGTGATCTTGATATCACAAATTAGCCTTCTTGTTAAGGTAAAGATGTCCTTCTTGATAAGTAGAAAGTAACCTTCTTGCTAAGGTGAAAATATCCTTCTTGATAAGGAAAAAGCTCTTGATACTTGATGCTGACTGTAGAAGCCTTGTCGCTGGTTCGCTCAAAGTGTCCTCGTATCCCTACGATTGGTCTTATGCGCCTTCTCAACCCAACTGGGGATTCCCGCTGGTGGGAGGCCAGAGAGCCGATTCGCAACCGCACGGAAAAAACACAAAAAAACACTTTGACGGTATCGAAGGACCACTAATGTATGGGCACTTGTTAGCTCAATACATTAAATTGCTTGTTTGATGATGTGTCACAGGAAAAGTCTTGATTTAACTTGATAAAAGAACTTTATTTAAAATAGTTCGATACAATCTTGTTATTGTATGTAATTAGTGTGCGCACACAATGAGGGGCGAACGTGAACTGGTAAAATTGCAGTATAAACTAAAAACATACAATTGAAGGAAATGCTGAGTAGAGTAAATGTGCGATGTGATCGTACACACAGGAACCCCACAAACTTATCAAAGAGTCAACAATCAGGCTGAAAGATCAGGAGCAATTAATCCGAAAGCTCATTTCAACACAAGGAAACACCGGAACGGGCGGAGGTGTAGTCGACCACTCGAAGCATGAAATTGCCAAAATTAAATCTAGTGTCGAAAACATTTCTAGCCAACTCGATGAGCTAAGGAGAGAACAAGGGAGGACTCAAGCTAGAACGGAAGAAGTTCTTGGAAAAACCAATGAAACTCTAGCCCATCTGGAGCAAACTCCCCCTTCTTCTGAGCAAGGCGATCAACATGAGCTTTCGGAAATTAAAGATCTTTTAACCAAATTAAACCAGCGAATACCTGAAACAATCAAGACTCAGGAACCAATACAATTCAGCATTAAAAAAGACCTTCAGCCCATCAGTGAGCGCTTAGAGGCAGTGTCGTCAGAATTGCGAACTATAAGATCACAAAAAGATATTCTACCTCAACAACATACCGCTCCCAGTCTGGAGTCTGAGTTGGCAAAAGCACAAGGGCTCAATAAGACCAAACCAAAGCCCCAAACATATGCCCAAGTCACCATGAAAACTCAAACTCCAAGACCAAACCATACCCTGATTGTTTCCTCAAATGATCCAAAACACACAGGGGACAATCTCATTGAAAAAATCAGGGATGCATTAGATACAAAAACAACTGGAGCTAAGGTAGACAGGGTACGAAAGGCCCGAAACCAAAAGGTGGTACTCTGCTGTGGATCTAACGAGGACCTCAACCTCGTCAAAAGCCGAGTTGGCCTAAATAAAAATCTCAAGGCTGAAGTAGCAAAAGCAGGTAACCCTCTGGCCATCATCAAAGATGTGTTGTCCTACCACACAGACGCAGAGATAGTCGAAAATCTACTATCTCAAAATAAACATCTTTTACAAGGCGTCAACTTAAAGGAAACAACTTTGAAAGTCAGATACAGAAAGAGGGCCAGAAACCAGCACGAATGCCATCCAGTGGTAGAATTATCGCCAATCTTGCACAAACGTTTCGTAGAAGCAGAAAAGATCTACATCGGTCTCCAAAGACGACCAATCATGGACCACTCCCCTCTCATTCAGTGCACTAAATGTCTGGGCTTCGGGCACACAAAAGCTATATGTAAGGAGAAAGAAGACTTGTGTAGCTACTGTGGTGAAGCCCACACATGGGAAAAGTGTAAGAAAAGACTAGCAACGGCAGAACTACTCCAAGCGGCAAAAGACAAGGGAGCTTCATTTGCCATTGTCCAAGAACCATATGTCGGCAAAAAGGGCACCGTCAAAGAACACCCGGGTACCAAGGTTATCCAATGCACCCTTAATCACCGGACCCCAGTTAAAGCAGCTGTAATAGTTTTCGGAGACCAGTTCCAGGTAATCCATGACCCTCAATTGGTTTCCGAGACCGAAGAGGCCGTTCTTCTGGTAGGAGGTAGCCTGAGACTAGGAGTAGTATCAATCTACTTGGACGGGGAAGAAGAGATTCTACCTTATCTGTTGAGAATAAAAGCAGTCTGCGAAAAACTACACACATCACATATCATAGTTGCGGGAGATGTAAATGCCTGGAGTCCATGGTGGGGTAGTAAATCCGAAGACCCGCGAGGGACTGAGTACAACGCATTTCTCAATGAATTAAATCTTCATATCCATAACATCGGAGATACACCAACTTTCGAGACAGTCAGGAGAGGGAAACTTTACAAGAGCGTCGTAGACGTAACTACATGCAGTCAGTCCCTGCTGGGCAAGATAGAGAATTGGAGAGTTGACAAAAGTCTCATAACATCAGACCACAACGCCATCACCTTCACATTGCGCATCGAAGAGGCCCTTCCAATTATTCGGCCAATAACAACGCGCATTTATAACACCAAGAAGGCTAAGTGGTCGGAATTTAGAACGCTCTTCAGCTCAATTTTGGCCGGAAAAAACATCACTCCTGGCTCAATCAGAGAACTTCAAACCCCAGAAGAACTTGAAAACGTGGTAGAAAGCTACACAGAATCCATTCACAAAGCCTGTGAGAAAACCATACCAAAATCAGGCCAATGGAAAAGCGAACCAAGACCCCCGTGGTGGTCAAGTTCTCTCGATGCAGCCAAGAAGGAAGTCTTGCGAAAAAAGAGAAGGATAAAAAACGTAATTACCGCGTAATAGACGAATATCTTCAGGCAAAATCAGACTATGTTTCTCAAGCGGACAAAGCCCAAACGGAAAGCTGGAAAGAATTCTGAACGACCCAAGAAAGAGAAAGCATGTGGGACAAAATCTATAGGGTTATCAGAGAAACCTCAAGAAGACAAGACGATATGCTCTTGCGAGGTACAGAAGGTACCACCCTAACACCACAACAATCAGCAGAACTCTTAGCCAAAACTTTCTACCCCGACGACTCCCAAACGACAGACCAATTAAACCACAAAGAAATCCGAAGACAGACAGAAAATTACCCTATAGAAACTTTGCCAGAAAACGACCCACCTTTTACAAAAGCGGAACTGGAACTGGTGCTTCAGACACTTAATCCCAAAAAAGCCCCAGGTCCCGATGGGCTAACGGCGGACATCTGTTCAGCAGCAATCCGAAGTCAAAAAGAGGTGTTTATGGAGATAACCAACAAGTGTCTATCACTAAACCATTTCCCCAAGCAGTGGAAAATAGCCTACGTAGTCATACTTCGTAAACCAGGCAAAGATGACTATACCCATCCGAAGTCTTATAGACCGATAGGTCTTCTGTCAGTTATAGGAAAAATCGTGGAGAAGCTGATGGTCGGTCGAATTCAATGGCACATTCTCCCAAAACTGAACGAAAAGCAATACGGTTTCATGCCACAACGCGGAACCGAGGACGCTCTCTGTGACTTAAAAAAACACATACAGTCAGAGGTCACAAACAAAAACATTGTCATTATGATCTCTTTGGACATAGGGGTGCCTTCGATAACGCATGGTGGCCAGTTCTAAAAAGACAGCTACAGAATAAAGGTTGTCCCAAAAATATCTACAGGCTCATAGGCTCATACCTCAGTGACCGTAAGATCAAGGTTAACTACGCTAGAGAAGCATACGAGAAGGAAACTACAAAAGGTTGCGTCCAAGGATCCATTGCAGGACCAACTTTCTGGAATATAATCCTAGACTCGTTGCTTCAAAAGCTGACAGAGGACGATGTTTATTGCCAAGCTTTCGCGGACGACGTGGTGCTGGTGTTCTCCGGACGATTAGTAAACAGCCTGGAGCAAGCAGTCAATACAACCCTAGACAATGTGGTGGATTGGGGGAATCAGAATAAGCTGAAGTTTTCACCGCATAAAACAAATGCGATGCTTATTACCAAGAAGCTGAAGTATGAAACCCCAATCTTCTACATGGCTGGAATAAGGCTAAATCTCGTGAAAGAGATAAAATTGCTAGGCTTAATAATCGACAACAGACTCACGTTCAAATCGCACGTGACCGCTTCATGCAAAAAAGCTGCGGATATATACAAACAACTTGCGTGCGCTTCAAAGGTAACGTGGGGTCTTAACAGCGAGATCACCAGAACCATATATGTAGCTGTCATTGAACCGATAATGACTTACGGGTCTTGCGCCTGGTCACAGGCTACAGAAATGGAAATCATTAAAAAACAACCAAAAAATCTGTAAAGCATATCGGACAGTGTCACTCACATCAGCTCTCGTTCTGTCGGGACTGCTCCCTCTGGACTTGAGAATACAAGAGGTATCAAACTTGTACAGAATCAAGAGGGGCATCTCCAAGACTACTTACCACCAAACAGTCAACTTGAAAAGATCGTAAGTTATCTAGATCAACCCCATCCATCCACACTCGTACACACGGAATATGGCCTGCTTGAAGACACAAGTGCAGAAACTCTTGATCCCCAAATATATACCGACGGCAGCAAGATTGAAGGAAAAGTAGGAGCTGCCCTTACTTGGTGGGAAGACGGAAGAGAGACTGACTTCAGCACTTTCAGTTTGCATCCAACCTGCACTGTTTTCCAATCGGAGCTCTATGCGCTGTACAGGGCGACTCAAAAGGTGAAATCTAATACGGCACAAACAATCAACATACTGAGTAACTCCAGATCTTCACTCGACCTACTTAGAAATCCCAAAGCAAGTCACCCTCTAGCAAAAGTGATCAAGGAGAACGTGAAAGAAATCAGAGCAGCAGGAAGAGAGGTTAAACTATTCTGGTTAAGGGCACATGTAGGAACCGCTGGAAACGAAAGAGCCGATGAACTTGCCAAAACAGCGGCAATCCACGGAACAGCCCATGACTACGACAGAATCCCCCTGTCCCATATCATAGGAAAGATCCGCGAAGAGTCTGTCCGGAAATGGCAAGATAGGTACACAACTTCCAGTACAGGGTCGGTAACCAAAGAATTTCTCCCGGATGTCGAAAAGGCATATCGGTTATCGAGGAAGATAAAATGGACACCTATCCAAGTACATATACTGACAGGACATGGTGGGATAGCCGAATACCTCCACCGATCCAAACTGAAAGAAAGCCCCGCATGTGAGTGCGATCCAGACTGCGCAGAAACCGTATGGCACTTAATCACCGACTGTCCTCGCTACGCAGCAGCTCGCCTGGACGTAGAGGCTCTGCTGGATACCAATTTGGTGAAATCGGAGCTTCGAAACATCATAGCAGACGAACAAAAAAGACCTCACTTCCTAAAATTTGCGGAAAACATCTTCCGCTCAGCAGCCGAACGCAACAGCACGAGTACCCCAAATCCTCAATTGCCACAAGGGACCCGGACGATGGAACCTGTTCCAACCCAAACCGCAGTTACCACAACTAGCACAGAACAGGGCAGTGCTACTACTATAAGGCCTAGCGATGATCGCTCAATTGTTGATTCTCACGCTTTTACAATACATCACCTAATAACTCATGGTGAGTGTGGTAAGCCAGGTATCCGTACTAAAATTGTGGCACTTTTTATGTACAGCAACAAAGAGAGACTGGGTATAAGCTTCTGCAATGCGAGGCCACGCAATCGAGTGGCACTTTCACCCGGCCTAGCCAGCTTGCTCAATGGCAGCACAAGCAAAACGAGCATGAAGCGAAAAACATTCACCGCAATGCCTATAATAAGGGTAGCCGATCAGCAAGGCAGGCTCGTAAGATCCAAAAACAAGACGATCTTACTATTGGAATGGGATGAAAATGAAACAACCCCATTCACTCAGGCATGCTCATTGCTAGCTAAAATTGGAGAGGCTGGGAATTATCATAAGCCTCGTATTATAAGCGTAGACGCCATGGCGGTGGAGTACAACAAAGGTAAAACATCTGACCTACTTGGTTGTCTCAAAGCCTCAGAAAATCATGAGGTAGTCGTATACGAAAACAGAGGTGAAGACCTGATTTTCTAAAGGCACGAAGAGCTGCGACAGATACCCACAAGAGCAGGGATAAAGCACCAAGTTTCTCAAACGCCGCTAGTGGATCAGAACGTCTACAGCAAAAATCAGCAAGGGAAATAGAAGCCAGATCTCAAAATGAAAAATCCATAAAAGAAAAGGAAAAGGAAACCATAAAGAAAACCAGTGGTATAGTGAATGCGCTAAGCACTGCTCTCAAAAGAGTTCCGGACCATATCAGAAGCAAAATGGACAACCTCGCAAACAAACAACAGGCTGCAGTCAAACATTTCTTTAGTAAATCGTACATTGAACCACGACTCGATACACGGAGAGCAAGAACAAGAGCAGACATGGGACAAGTAGAACCTCCGAACCTCTAACTAGCCTCGAGACCACTGGAACATATGCAGAACGCTTTCATCGAGTTCTTATCTATCACAAAAAGTCTCGTAAAGTCAACCTAGAGACATGTAGATACATCATGCAGGCCTACCAGCTGGAAAACAAAGGTCTGTTGAAGATAAGGCTCGAAGAAGCAGACGCCGCCATCTATAACAACAATATCTGTGAAGTCCTGGAAGGGAAAATGAGCAAGTGCATGGCGGCGTACCATGCCACGGAAGGTTTTGTGCCCTTAGACGAGGAAGAATCCCAAAGAACAGGACTCCAAAAGTTCAAAGCCTCTCTTAACGATCCCATAGTAGTCACAGCCCGATGCACAAAAGTCATGCTAGACAACAGAATTTTGAGTATGGCGGAAACCATATCAGAGTCCTGGAAAGCATGGAAAGTGCCTAAAGTGTCATGGGTTAACGGAGTCCCCGGGTGCGGCAAGACTACCTGGGTGGTTTCGCAGTTCGATGTGGGACGTGATATCGTAATCACCACCACCTGTGAGGCAGCCAAAGATCTCAAAGAAAAGCTAGGCACCGAATAGGAGCAGAAGCCAACAAAAAAGTGCGCACAATGGCCTCAGTTTTAGTGAACGGAGTCAAGGAGCCAGCGGGTCGACTAATAGTTGACGAGGCTCTCATGAACCACTTTGGGGCCATTGTTATGGCTGCTCGATCAACCGGAGTCAGCGAGGTCATTCTTATTAGTGACGTCAATCAACTGCCCTACATTGATCGCGAAAACCTGTTTCTGCTCAGGTATCAACGCCCTAACCTAATAGCCACCATCAGCCAAGAACTGTTGTGCACCCATCGAAATCCGATGGACGTAGCCTACGCCCTCAGTGAAGTGTACAATGGTATCTTCTCGTCCAAGCTCCAGACTCACTCGCTGAAAGTAAAAAGATACACGAATTCAGAAATTCCCAAATCCCCTCCACAGACTCTGTACTTGGTTCACACCCAAGCAGAGAAAGAATCCCTGACAACCGAGGGGTTCAGGTCCGGGGAAGGATCGCGTATCTTAACCATCCATGAAGCTCAGGGATTAACATTCGAGTCAGTAGTAATAATACAGACGAAGCCGAAAAAGTTGCAACTGCATGACAGCGTTTCACATGCTGTAGTAGCAGTATCACGACACACGGGCAGCTGTATATACTACACAGATGCAAGTGACGACGCTATTGGTAATTTTATCAGGCGCGCAGCGGAGGCGAGCACTCGGACAATCGTGGACTATAACTTGAAAACAGCGATAAAACACCGTAACGCAGTGGTAGTGGAAAACATTCAAAAACTTCTAACCTCTCAAAACACAGGGCCGGATCCGCGGCCGACTTAATAATCAATAACACAAAGTTAAGGAAGCATGGACTAATAATTAACAGAAAAAAATGCATGAAAAAAAAAACAAGCATGATAAGGCTTTAAGGAAAATATTTCTGTATATATTTAAATTAATTCTATGTATTAAAAAATGATATATTATGTTAGATGTAAGAAGATTTGGAGAACGCAAAGTTTAATAAAAATAAAAAACATTTTGGCAATTTAATGTAACTCTTTCAAAGGCACGGACCTTATGTCTGTGGTGTATTAATTTTAAGACCTAGGAAGAAGCGGCAAATGGGGGTTTTTAGCCGGTAAGAGTCCGGCACTACCTGGGCTCCATTCCCAGGTGTCCATGATGGATTTTCCTCCATTTAACCTAACCTAACCTAACCTAACCTAACCTAACCTAACCTAACCACAATAATCACTTGATAATCACTGATTATTTATTAATCAGATTGACGTGCTGGCAAGCGTTTGGCAAAACATTTTGGTTACTTAGCAACCCTCTAAACTGTAGAGAATTTTTATTTAGAGTTTAAATAACCTTTGTTCCCAGTTGTAGTCTCACTAGGTCCTTTGAGGGAAAATGCCACTCAAAAACGATAAGACGTTATTAAGTAAGGTGCGATAGTTTAAATGTAGTTTTTTTTTGTCATTACCATTATTTACCATTCAACTTCAACTTTTAGTCGTTTGGCGTTTCCGTGAAGATTCCGCCAGTGTCAAGTTTGTAGGGCCTGTTAATGATTGCTACACATTATGCCGGCAGCTAGCCGCCGGATTGAGTTGCTCGTTTTCCCTGGCGTGCCACTACATAGTATAAAACTAGCTTTCACCCACGACTTCGTCTGCGAAGTATTTTTTCAATCACTTCATCCACCCGTGATTATTTGCAGCGTCTTGTGGGTCTGGTCTGTAAACGTGACGATGGTGACGGTGAAAGTAGGATCTAACCTTTTCTCCCGTTTTCATTCGTCACGTTCCTACCATACGTTCCCCCTGTCCTACTCGTCACACGCGTCCCTGAACAGTCATTATATCTGTCCAGTTCGTCCATCCATTCCTCCCGCCTATGACTCGCTCCAGTCGCTTCTGTTCCCTTTCCTCCCGTCCATCCTGAAACTTATGTCGCTGCAGTGCATGTGCATAAACGTTCCACAGATTATCAACACACATTATGAATTGAATTGCTGCCATCATTTAACAACATAATGTGATGCACTTCATAGCACTCTTAATTATGGATGCCTGCCCCCGCAAGTAAAGAAGCGTGATGAAAATCCTCCTCGAAATCGGTTAAAAACACTAACTACATTCAGTTCTCTGCTACTGCCTACCCCAAAAGTAGACTGGCGTGATTATTTATATCTTTAGTTTGTGTTTTGGTAGCACTCATCAAAATCGGTTAAAAATACTAACTAAATTCAGTTCCCTTAGTACTGCGTACCCCCTAAGCACAGGGGCTATTTGTATCCTTAGCTTTTGTCTATGTAACACGTAGTAGTTCAATAATAAATATGGCGTCGGGAAGTGACGACCCCACCGCCCGCTGGTGGACTACTGTGATGTGGGCTGTAAAGGTTTCGTAATAAAACACGTGTTGAGAGTTCAAGCGACGTCTATTGAATGCGCATCAATAAGTAACAAATACTTATGCACTAAACTATACCTAAAGGCGGGAAGGCAGTGTCTCTACACTACACCACCCCCCTTAATTAAAAAAAATAAGAAATACATATTTTTTATTATGCATAAAATAATTATGAACTTATACGTACTATAATACATATTTACTAACTGGAATTAAATTTAATTGCATGATTTATTTATAGGATTATTTAATTAATTATCTTGAAGAAATATCTTTAAACTAATAATTATTTTATAACATTTTCAAATGGTTGATTTGCCAATTGTTTAAATGAAATAGAACTTTACTATAAAGAATACTTACTGATAATAAAATATACATAATATGAGAATACATTAAAAACAAAAATATATGCTAAGGTTGAAAGAAAAATAAAACTAATCTTACAACTTACTGAGTAGAAAGATTAATGTTTGAAAATTCAAATTCATGTTGAGTACAAATGTTACTATTAGATTGTCAAATGAATATTGAACCAGAAAGTTAACTTTTTAAAAATACCCATCAAAATATAAAAATAATGTAATATCTGTGTAGGAGCGATGTCCCACAATAATGTTAAGATGTTGATGTTAGGATGTTTGATTGTTTGTTATACGGAGGAAAAGTCACAATAAAAGTGTTTATCGTGTTTTTTTAAGTATATTGAAATGTATTAAATAGGTAAATATAGCGTTTTACAAAATAATGTCGAGCTAGCTCGTACATACTCCCGACTCAAAAAGAAAAAGAAAACATTATGTAAATTATAACAACTATAAGAAAATTAGTAAATCTATTTCGTTAGCCGGGGTGAAGTAGCCTTGTCAACTCGCGTAACGAAGACGCTGCTGATGTTTCTCTCGATGTCATCTCCGTTGCTGGTACGATTGATGTTGTAATCCGTTATATTCGCCCGCTGTTCTCTGGATTTCTGTTCTCTTTGTCTTGATGCAGCAGCAGGTTGCTGCAATTCCAGAATAGTAGGCGGGGATTCTGTAGGACGTTTCTTAAAGTTCCGTTTTGCCTTATAAATTCCCCATAGTATAACAGCCAGTAAACACATAATCATAAAAGTATAGGTGACGTAATGATGGGCATCATGTGTACTGCTGAGCGTGCTAAGATTTTCTTGGCTGGCCTTTATAGTTTTAATTTGACTCTGTATGTGTTCAAACTGTCGTATGTGATTTTCAGGAGCGTATGTATAGTTTATTTCTTTGAGAATGTTGTTGACATCCGATTCTGGTAAGTACATGGTAGTTTCATTTTCTTGAATCTTTAGCTCTGTGTTGTATGTTTTGGGTGAGTGTATGATGATGTTATCTCCTTTCAGCATACATCCAGGCCATATGTTCATAATGCTTGTGCCGTGCAAAGTTTCTGACGGCACAATTGCATCATTACAAAAAACGCGTACAGTGCGTTGCTGGCAACATGTGAAAAGCCACGCGGAGCGGCTGTGTAACATGATCCACTCGTCATAGCAAGCCTTCACTGTAGAGCCGCATCTTGATATGTTGTTACTGTTGCTAAGTAACCAAAATGTTTTGCCAAACGCTTGCCAGCACGTCAATCTGATTAATAAATAATCAGTGATTATCAAGTGATTATTGTGTTTTCGCTTTGCATATGCTTTGTATTATCGTAAATAATGACTTTATCACCTAAAAAATATGTTTCAAATTTTACCAGCTCTACTACTAACAGGGGTGTAGAAGCTAAAGAAATTGAAATTGCAAATACACGCCTTGGTAAGGATAGACACCAATATTGTAAGATGATAGATGGTTATGATGATCCATCAGTAAAATTTGTTTGTTGCATTGTAGACGTGCACACGTCGAGCCGCAGCGCTGCGCCGCCGCCGCCGCCCGCGCGCCGCTCTCCGCCGCCACCGCACTGCACGCACGCCCATCACACGCACACTCATGCGCGCGCGCCTCTACATGCACCTCTTGATGTACTCGCTGAACCGGACGATACGGCATCCTACATTCAGGTTAACTTCAGGTTTCTTGTTTAAACTTTTAGGATTTACCGGTCATGTTGTAAGAGCTGTTACCTGCTTACTTATATACAATACACAATACAATACAAGATACTTTATTGCACAAAGAAACACAAATACATACAGCAGAAAAGTAAGGAACAAAACAGTACAATATAGGCGGCCTTATTGCTAAAGCAGCAATTTCTACCAGGCAACCTTTGGGTAGTAGGATACTACATAGCAGATAGCGGGATAGTGCATACTAAGTTAATCTTAATACTTAAACAATATAAATACTACTAAATAAATACATAAATAAAATAAACTAATATATATATTTATAATAAACTAATACATATTATGCTAATGGGAGATAGGATAAATAACTAATTATTATTCTCTAAGAAGAACTTTCTTGTTCGCTCTTTAAATGTCTCAATAGACGGTGCTCGTCGAACGTTTTCGGGAAGGGAATTCCACAATTTGACTGCTCGGACCGTAAAAGATTTTCCGAAGAAGTCCGTCTTGTGGGAGGGTAAGTTTAAAGTTAAACTGTTGCTGGAGCGCAAATTACGCGCCAGAGTTGAGGAATGAAAAGTAAATCGGTCCTTAAGGTAAGGAGGGGAATTGGGATTGATTGATATATAGGATTTAACCTTCAACAGTTTATTCCTAATGATTGCTGGTGTTACAGGTGGAGGTGCGTCGAGCGCGGCGCAGCACGCGGCTGCCAGCGGCGTCGAGCCCCGCGCCCGCCCTCGCCCCTCGGCCCATCTCGCCCGCACTCGCCCCCGCCCACAACTCATGCATGCGCACTGTATGACAGATTTATAATAATCTTTGGTCCTGATCAAGAAGTTTTTATTTTATAAAATGTACTTTGCTTGTAGATTGAGACGATGGACGCTACGGGCTTTACTGGCACAGGCGAGGTTGTGATGATGCCAGCAATGATGACATCATGTGCAGCGTCAACGTTCGTAAACACAGTACCTACCTACCTACCAATCGCTACACCAGTATTGCTTTAGAGTTTATAATAAAAGTTTAAAACATGAACTTTTAAGAAATAGCTAAAGTTCATAAATAATGTTTTGTTTCTGCACTAGTTGGCAAGGCGCTGCGGCTGGTTGCACCGGCGGCGGCGGTGTGGACGCGGCGGCGGCCGGCGACGCGGCGCGCTGCGGCCAACAGCGGCCAGATGACGCCAGCGAGGTAATCAATTACTCTCACCGCCGCGCCGCTGCATCAGCGGTCCGCTCCGCTTACTTTACTTTGTACCTGTAGGTAACCGCCTCCGTATCTATAGATAAAGATTACTTCTGATCGCGGCGCGGCGGCGCGGCGGGCGGTACAAGTTATCTGTGCTATGGTATATGGGCATTAATCACATTTTATTAATTTCAGAAAAATGTTGGACTTTCTGTTTGGAGAAAGATGAGCGGTGTCTTAGACGGAAATGATGACAGTGGTAAGTAGTTAACGGTAATGATAAGTTTCTTCTAGAATTAAGTAGATACCTAGGTAATCTGATTTGGTTGGTTTGTCCTTCACGTAGGTTTACTTCTATTCAGTTAGGTAGGTGTGCAGTATTGTACCTACAGATGAAGAGGGTCGTCCGGAGCGCATGGAGGTGTACTACTTCGAGCGCGGTTGCGGCGCGTGGCTGGCGACGAGCGACGCGGCGCACGAGGCGGTGCTGGAGCGGTTGGCGCGGCGAGCGGCGCGGCGCGGACGTGCGTGGCTAGACGAGGTGTGGGCGGTGCCGCGCCTGGTGTTGGCCGCGCCGCTCGCCGCGCTGCTGGGCGCCGAGCGGTCGGCGCTGCTGGTGGCGCGAGGCGCGGCAGTGGGCGTGGTGCAGACGGCGGCGGACTACGCGCTGAAGCCGGCGCTGGCGCTGACGTTTAACGCGCTGGTGCACCCGCCGCTGGTGTTCGCGGGCAACGTGGCGCGCGCGGTGCGGGACGCGCTGCGGCCGCTGTGGGGCACGCTGGGCGACGCGCTCGAGCCGCTCGCGCGACTGCTCGCCAACGTGCGTGTCTTCCACGTTCACATCGAGCGACGCTGCTCTTGTGAACATGGTGCCGTTTAATAATGTATGGTATAAATCTACCTTATTACTTTAAATATAAAATTTAATAAATCTTTATTAATTCAAATCCTAAAATCTATTATTTTATAAAATCTGGTTTGGCAATTTTTTTATCAGTGATGGTTTACAGTCTTTCTAGTGAGTGTACAGAGTATTATAAGATAATTCAGTCACTGGATCATCACCACGTGGTTTAAAAGCTGTAGCTACCAGTCGGACCCCCACCATGGCGGCCGACCAACACCATCCGATGGATGGTCTACATGCTCCAAACACGGAGTTAGCTATTTTCACGATGGTTTAGTCAACCCGTGTTCACCTCTTTTACTACGCGTCGCGCTATGTTGTTAAAACGTTGGCAGCAATTCAATTCATAATGTGTGTTGTGTATTAATAATCAATAAAACTTTTATACACGTCCACTGAATGACATAAGTTTCAGGATGGACGGGAGGAAAGGGAAGGACTGGAGCGAGTCATGAACGGAAGGAATAGGTGGGACTGGACATACATGATATCTGTTTAGGGACGCGTGTGACGAGTAGAACAGGGGGAACATGTTACCACACGTTCGGTACGTTAGGAACGATGATGGGAGAAGAGGTTTGACCCTACTTTCACCGCCACTATCGTCACGTTTTCGGCCCAGACCCACAAGACGCTGCAGATAATCACGGATGGACGAAGGAAAAAAAACTACGCAGACGAAGTCGCGGGGAAAAGCTACTAGAATATAAATTAAAGTAATTAATTATTTCAATGCTTACATTTATACTCTTATTTGATTAATATAATTTATTGACAGGAAAAGAAATTCAAAGAATGTTATTATATGTGGGGACTTAAATATCAATACATTGAAAGCTTCATGGGATTCCAAAGAGCTGATTGATTTGTTCTCGGATTATTATCTATCGCTCCATATTAAAAAACCAACGCGCAAAAGCAACTGCATTGATCATATAGCGAGCAGTTTTCCAGACAAACAGATAAAATCCGACGTGCATGAAATGGGTCTGTCAGATCATAACACTTGCCAATTATTTTTCCTGTAGAATGTAAAATAAAATCTGTCCAGAAATACCTAATTAAAAAACGTGACTTTACTCAGGAAAATATTTACAAATTTGTGCAATGCATTTCTGCACTAACATGGAACTCAATATTTTCTTGCGATGAGATTGATGAGGCTTACAAAGAATTTTACGATCTATGGAAATTATTTTACGAATGATGCTTTCCTAAATTTCGATCGAAAGTTACACGTGGCATCAAATTGTCTTGTCGTAGGTGTAGACATCTTAGATTTACATATTACAAGTATAATGATAAAATTTCTCAAAATATATTTCGAAACTATTCTTAAATACTGAAATCATGTATCAGAAATGCTTAAAATATTATTAATAGCAGAAGAATCAGTACATCCAAAAATAAATGCAATACAGCCTGGGAAATTATAAAAGACGACGATATGAACAATACTTCGAAATTGAATGAAATACACGGGATTCATATAAGTGGTAAAACAATTACTGATGCAAAACAAATGGCGGAGGAATTTAATAATAAGTTTATTGATGTAGAAGCTAAGTCGCAGTTCCGCATAACAAGAAATACATATATACCAGCAGTAAATATTAACGGTACTATGTTTTTAAAACCATGTACTGTAGAAGAGATTAAGAATATAACTAATAGTTTAAAGACAACAAATTCTGTAGGTTTTGATGATATTTCAACTAAAATACTAAAATTATGTATAAATTATATTTCTCCAACCTTGTGTTATCTAGTTAATTTATCTTTTTCTAATGGGAAATTTCCAAGCCTTCTTAAAACATCTGTAGTAAAACCAATACATAAAAAAGATAGTAAGGAAGATTTAAATAATTACCGACCTATAGCACTTATATCAGTAATATCCAAAATTTTCGAAAAAGCCATGTATAAGAGAATTACTGAGTATCTGTCTCTTCACAACATTATCAAAGATGAACAAAACGGTTTTCAGAGAAATAAATCCACAACATTAGCTGGTTTTTCATTAATAAAAGAAATCACACAAAATTTAGACAATGGAAAACATGTTGCTGTGATATATTTCGATATGACTAAAGCCTTTGACTACGTTGACCATGATATACTTCTTAACAAATGTGAACGATATGGGATTCGTGGTGTTGCTAGTGATTGGCTTGGTTCTTATATTAAGAACCGATTACAATGTGTCGAAATATCCAAATTGAACACAAATACCAACCTAGTTACATACAGGTCTTCGTTTCAAATTAATACGTTTGGTGTACCGCAAGGGAGTGTTTTAGGCCCTCTCTTGTTCTTAATCTATATCAATGACATACCAGAGATAAGGAAACAAATGTATATTATTTGCTGATGACGTTTCTGTCATCATACCCCGTGATAACAAGACTAACTTTGGTAATTAAATTAATAATACTATAGACGATATTTATGACTATTTAAAGTATAATAATCTGCAAGTAAATGTTAGTAAGACTAAGTATACTCTATTTCAAAATACAAGATTGGGTCAATTAAACATTAACATCTAATGTAACCATTTTCGTATTATAGACTCTCCAATTGTCACTTTTCTCGGCATAACCTTGGACGAATCATGCACTTGGGCACCACATGTCCAGAATGTATGTAACCGCCTAAATAGATTCGTATATGCCCTTCATAAAATTAAAAGAATGAATGATACCAAGACAGCCCTGCTAGCTTACCATGGATACGTCTCCTCTGTTTTAAGATATGGTTTGGTGCTCTGGGGAAATTCTGCCGTTCTAAATGATGCCTTTATAACACAAAAAAGATGCATACGTGCTATGTGTGGTAGTAGGGCAGTAACAAGTCATTTGGGTAGACACACTGTTTCACAACAATTGTGCTAGGAATGTTGTAAAGATTTTTAATGCCCTACCACATTGCCTAAAAGATTTACCCTTTGTCCTATTCAAAAAGAAATTGCTTTATTGGCTCTCAGACAAATGTTTCTATTCCTTAAATGAATTTTATGATGACAATAAATAATATTAAATGACTTATTTATTTTGGTCTACGTGGTTAAAATTATAATTATTGTATTGTTTTTTTTTTTTGTATTGTTCGTATTGTAACACTGTTATGGTCATTTTAAAACATTTATTGAATTTTATTTTATTTTAATGCCTAATGAATTTAATAATGTATTTTAACTTATTTCGACATGATGAATTTAATAATGTATTACGTTTTATTTTGTTGTATAAAATCTCTTGTAAAAAAATACTCTAGTAACAAATATTTGCATGTCAATTGACTAAATATGTGTGTCTATTATTTTAATTCTAAGATCTGGAAATGTACCATGTTTATTGCAAATAAAGAATCTGAATCTGAAATATAATAGCAAATGTGACATTTTTGAAAGTGAACAAACCAGTTTCTTAATTATTGTTTTCTTACAAAAAGTCTTTAAAATGTGAGATTTTTGTAGAAAGGTGAATTTGGATGCGAATCTAATATGGATGAGTGCGCAAACGCCTTTATTGTTTTTATTGCTCGTGACCTCATCAGACGTATGTTTCAAATGGAATTTGAATCCGAATACGAATCTAATATGAAAGAGTGCATTACTCACGATTATAATATCTTGAAAGCTTCGACGAAGTCTCAGAAACAGACCAATCATATACGATACTACTAGGTCTACAGAAAACTGCGAGAAAATAGTATTTTGTAAATGTTTTACTTTGTTTTATTACTAGGATTATAGGGTGTAGGGGCCCGCACTAAATGATAGCACCAGCGCCTACAGTCTAGATGATTAGTTGATTTGATTAGGTTTATTGTAGATTAGGGCGATGACCCGTTGAATTGGCGATACAGATGAACTGGCGATGACTAGGTTAATTGATAGATTCGGCGATAACCGAGATAAAGATTCGATCACAGATAACACTGTTTATTGATAGAAAGTACAAGCCGAGATTAGGCTTTGTATTCCTTACGTTGTCACATTATGTATCGTGTTTGGTTGCCAAAAGTAGGCCGCAAAGTTAGCGAAATAAAAAATGTACGTTTTGAACCGTACATGCTGCCAAGGACAAAAAAGGATAACACAACGTAAAGAATCTAGAAACCTTTACAAAGCAAAGAATAAAAAGAAACGTTGTCAAAACTAAATAATAGTGACGGCTTCTTCGGTGCTACTTGTGAATAGCCGGGAATGGCCTGCATCTCAAAAGTATTCAATACACCTGGTTCTGGAGCTTGGACGAAACAACCTGGAGGTACGTTTCTTGTATAGGCTCCGTCTGTTCGATTCCCAGTTGCCTTTATCGATGTCCTTTTACGTCGTTTTCTATAATGCCTCACAGCCACAAAGATAAAAGTAGCGAAGGCTCCTCCCACTAGAAAGTAAAGGACTACAAATTGATGAACATCATGTGTTGATAGGTCTTCGGTGAGTAGATGTTCATTTGCCTTTAGTTGAATTAGTTGGTTATCAATTTGTTTATGTGTCTCGCTGTGATTTACCAACGCGGGAAAATTTATATTGCTGATGTTGAGATGAATTGGTTGCTTTGGTTGGAAATTTATATTCGGCACATCAGGTGCGTAAAGTTCCGCTTTGGTTTCACTTCCAAAGTGAGTATATGCGTAGAGTTCTGAGTTCTGCTTTGTAAGACACATCCATCTGTTAAGTCAAGGATTCCAATGCGTGTCAGATTCGTTGTCCATTGAATATTGTCATCACAAATTATGTTTGCATCACAATTACTACAGCATGTGTATAGCCAGCTGTTACTACGTTGTAATTTGATCCAATCGTCATGGCATTGACTCAGTACTTTCGTCGATTGATTGCAATGAGTGATGTAGTGGTATATACGATGGTGACTTCAGGCTTTCCTGGATGTATTTGATTTTGAAGTGGAATAACTCTGTATAGTTGATAATCGTCATCACTAGTGAGTGGTATGTGAAGTTCTAAGAAAAGATATGACGTAGTCACCCGTGCTTTGACATAGATGAGTTTATATAGATCCTTGATGTTTGTTTCCACATCTTTGATTGGTAATTAAACGCCTTTATTTTTTCTCGCAGCGATCATATGGAGCTCATGAATGAGCTGTTGCGGAGTCAAAAGATGAAGATCAAGATGTCCGTTATGAATGTTGAGCAGAGTATCTTGAAGCAAGTCTTGCGTTCGTTTCAAGTTAGATATGATAAGACTTGGTGTTAGTGAAGCTGAGTTCATCTCTGTCATAGTCAGATTCACTATTTCAGATTTGTATACAATTTTAGTCATTGCATCATTTGCTCCTTTTATGTAGTTGTGAATAATGCCAAATTGTTTCTGCATAAACTCTTCGTTGCTTTTGATTATGTTATTTTCCGTCTCAACTATGCTTGTTTGATTCTTTATAAGCTGGAGCAAGTAGTTTTCGTTACCCTGTATCTTCTTTATGTCTTCATGGTATTTTGTAGCGAAGTCTTCATCTAAAACGCCAAAAAAACTGCGAGCAAGGTTTCCTACTCCATTGAAATAACCTCGCTTCTTACGACTCAAATGCTGACTCAATAGAAGGGTGTTATATTCAGTCAGCTGATGTAATTCATGTTTCAATTGCGCTACTACTGGCTCGCAGGGCATTTCTTCCATTCTCTCGCATAAAGAGTCCAAATTTTGTATGAACTTCTCGATTCGATCTGTTCCTTGCCAATAAGTTGTTAGATTTTAGTAAACTAACAAGTTCCATTCGTTATGAATCAGTTGTAGGTTTCCAATTTCATCAAAGTACATTGGTAACGATTCTGCTATTTCAGTTGTTTTAAATATCGGCCTCGGTGGCAGTGCGCTTGCACTTGATAATAGCATGAATATGGACACAATTAATTGAGACATCAAGTTGCTGAGTTTGCTTCCGTATTGTTTTTTTAGTTTTCTTTCAGGTTTTTCTTTTTCAGTTTCAGGTTTTACTTTTTCATTTTCAGGCTCGTCCGCTGGTAAGGTTGATGTTTCTCGTTTAGGTAGTGGGGCTAGTTTTGTGATCGGTCGTTTTAAAATGTTGGTCTGTGTTTTGATCGTAACGACACGAACATAGCCGTCAGCGCCTGGGTGCAGGTTCAGGACTCGCCATTGCCCATTTACCAGGTGGTAAATTATCCTCTTTTACAAGGACTAGATCTCCGACTTCTATGTTTTCTTTTGGCTACAGCCATTTGCTCTTTGTCTATAATTGATGTAAGTACTCGTTAGGCCAGCGACGCCATATGTGCTGATGCATGACTTCGATTAGCTTCCATTAGCTTCCATTTATTGCGTAGGTCGATTGTTTTTTCGTTACAACTGTGGTACCGACATCATTGGTGTTCCAGTCAAGAAATGACCCGGTGTAAGATAGTCGAGGTCATCGGCATTTTCCGTCACAGGACATAGTGGCCTGCTGTTTAGGCATGCTTCGATTTGAGCTAGTAGAGTGGTAAATTGTTCAAAGTCCAGCTTTTGACCTCCAAGAACTCGCATCAGGTGATATTTCGTAGATTTTACAGCTGCTTCCCAGATTCCAGCAGCGTTGGGCCAGTGCGGGCAGAGAAAATGCCATTCAATTTCTTGCTCGCTGATAGCACTGAAGAATTCAGGTGAGGTTAGTGTTTGGTAATCTTGAAATTCTTGATGTAGAATTTTAGCTGCCCCTTTAAAATTGGTGCCGTTGTCGGAGTATATGTGCTTAGGCGTCCCTTTTCTCGCGCACATGCGTTTCAAAGCGGCGATAAATGTGGCGGTACTCAAATCCGACACAAGTTCAATGTCACAATGGCTTTGGTCACAAGACAGATGAGGATGGCAATGTACCCTTTGCTCGTCTTAACACCTCTTCCTTGATTTAACTCCACTTCGACGTTCCCACCGAAATCAATTCCACAGTGGTAGAATGAACGGGATGCTGTTATTCTTGGCTGTGGAATATTGCCCATGATTTGAGAGTTATTGGTGGTTTTGAATCGTTGGCATCTCACGCAGTGACGTAGTAAACCTTTGACTGCCCGATTCCCTCATAAAATCCAATAGCGCTGTCTTGTCTGTGCTAACGTTAAGCGAACTCCTCCATGAAGAGATATCTTATGAGCTTGCTCGATGATCAATTCCACTACTCTTCCAGTGTGTGGTAAGATAGCGGGATGTTTTGCTTCTTCAGGTAAGTAAGAGTTCCGTAGACGTCCTCCTACTCTCAAGATACCATTTGCATCCAAAAATGGTGTCAGATTCATTAGTTTGCTTTTTGATGATAAAGTTCCGTTCTTCTTGTTGCTTCCTTGTAGCCATGCCAGCACTACTTGCGAGTCTGTCCAGCAGTGAATTTCCATTTGGGTGTCTGTAAGCGCAATAATGCATTTCTCTATAAGCTTCGCAAGTGCTCCACAAAGCTCGAGTCTAGGCAGTGAGTGATTTTTGTTGAGTGGTGCGACCTTTGTTTTAGCAGTCAGCAATGTCATGACGTATTCGCCGTCGTCATTCACCGTTTTGGTATAGATAACGCATGCATATGCTTTTGCGCTTGCGTCACTGAAGCCGTGTAACTCGATGCGCTTGTTTCCACCATTTATCCATCGAGGTAGATATTTCTTTAATAAAATTCAATTCTGATCTGGTTTTCTCCCAGTTTTTCGCAATGTCTTGTGGGATTTGCTGATCCCAGCTTAGATCAGCGCTCCATAGTTGTTGGAATATAAGCTTTGAGCCAATTACGATAGGGGAGAGCCAGCCAAGGGAATCGTATTGCTTGCGTATGTCTGATAGTAACATCCTCTTGGTAAATTTGTTAAGATCACGTTGTGGCATGTTCCAATCAAAACAAAAACGATCTTGAGCCGTATTCCATTTCATGCCCAGTGTCTTCGTTGGAGAGTCTTGTTTAAAGTTGAAGATTTGGCTCTGACTCTTTTGTTCCTCAGTTATAGTTACTAGCCCATTTTCTTAGTATAAATCCACCTTTCTTCAATAAGTCATAGAGCTCTTTTTGCAACGCTCGCGCTGCTTCGATTGTATCGTGGCCTGTGATTACGTCATCCATGTAGAATTGATGCCGTAGTGCCTTTTCAGCCAAAGGGTAAAGGTGACCTTCATCGTCTGCTAATTGTTTCAAGGTCCTCATCGCGAGCCAGGGTGATGACGTCATTCCGTATGAAACTGTCAAAAGCTCCATCTCTCCTAGGGGCTCGCTCGGGTTCGAACGACAGGTGATCTATTGAAGTGATCTTTGATCCGGATGAAGATAAATTGCTCGGAACATCTTTGCAATGTCAGCTGGTAAATCAAAACGATAGCTTCGCTATTTTATAATCAGTGAAGCGATGTCTTTTTGAAGATTTGGACCTTCCTCCATTAGGTCATTAAGGCTTAATTTCGTGTCCGTCAGCATTGATGCGTTGAATACGACACGCAGCAGGGTAGTGATAGAATCTACCCTTATCACCCCGTGATGAGACAAAAAATACTATATATAAATAATAATAGGCAGCTGTAGCTCTTGACGCAGGTTTTGCAGGTCGCATGTGACCAAGGTTTTGATATTCTGCGATAAAATCTTTATACAGCTTGGCAAAATGTTCTTGTCGTGCCATTTTTCGCTCCAACTGTAGAAATTGGGCCACAGCTTGTGGTTTCGATTTGCCTAATTAAAGTCTTCATGGGCATTTTTACTACGTACTGGCCGGTAGGTAACCTTGTAGTAGTTTCGGCGTAATATTTTTCGCAATAGTCATCACTATTGATTGGCTCGTTCTCTTCGTTTACTTCCTCTGTTTCCCAGAATTTGTTTAGCTGATCAATGTCGTTTAAGATAGCAAAACAGTTAAATGTTTTCTTATTGTTCCCACTAATAATCCAGCCTAATTCAGTTTCTTGGGCAATAGGGACAGTCACGTGTTATTAACCCTCCTTGGAATTTAGCTTCCAGAAAGCTGAGGAATTCTGCTAGTTCAGGGAGATCTCGTGGGTTTTGTAGATCATGGATGTAATCTCCATATGTTTGCGAATCCAGCTTCGGTATTAGTAAATGCACTATTAGCGGGTCCCACGTAGAAATGTCGAGACCAAGGTTCGTTAAACCGTTTACACACTAACAAGATGTCGTGCATTTTCTTTAGGCTCGCTGCTGATGCTACTTGTAGGCTAGGTAGGTTCAATATTATGTTGATGAATGATGAGAATAACAGCCTTTTATTCTCGTAGCGATTTTGAATAATCTCCCAGCAAGAATCGTAGTTATCAGCGCTGATAGTAAGATGCTGCACTAACCGCTCCGGTTCTCCCTTCAATTTCGATTTAAGATGTTGCATTTTTTGTGACTTAGTTAACCATTTGCTAGTGTGTATAGTTTCTACATACAAGTCACGAAAAGAAATCCATTGGTTGTAGTTTCCATGGAATTCATGGACGTGCACCTTGGGCGTTGCTTGCTCACTGTGTCTATCCGCCCAGATTTTAAGGTTGATATCCTTTTTAAGCTGATCATACACTCTCTCCCAGCGACGGTATTGGTTTGCGTAGGCTAGATCTCCCGTATCGCGTAGGATAAAGTCGAGATCCCAGTGGATCTTATCGATTGCTTCCCATCTTGAATTTAGTAAAGACAAGTGATCTTCCAGCTCCCACTTATCTTTCAGAGAACTGACGTTGATTTAACTTACAGTTCTCTCGAATGCAGTAAAGTTTTGAAGCTGCTGCCTCAGCAGTTTCTTGCTTTCATCAGACATTTCCGGACCGCCTGCTCCAGCCTCTTCATTTTGGGCTTGGGGGCTGGCGGCAGTAATATTAAGTTGCAATTCCGCCATGTTTAGCTTCAGATTTTGATAGAGTTCAGCAGTTCTCTCATACACAGCCTCTTTAAAATATTCGATTTTGGTGCTCGGTTTCAGACGTAAAAGCTCGGTATGATTTGCAACAAACTCGTTCCAGTGTTGCTCTAACGCCTCTAGACGTTTCTTCATATATCCAAAAGTTTTCCGCTCCTTACCATCCTTTCCGTAGTTGGATTGAATAGTCTTTATATTATCAAAACACAGTTTTTGCTTCTAGATAAATTCTTCGATATTAGTCATCTTGGCTTCAGTTGGTAAGCTTCGCTAGTTTATAAAAGCAAGTGCATGCAAGTACACTGTCATATATGCGCCTTCTCAATACGATTGGTGAGACCAGCTTCTGGGAGGCCAATCGTACCGATTCGCTATAACCACAGATAATATAATACTATAACAGACACTAGCACAACACTTAACTTCTTTACGGAAGAAGGACCAAGATGTAGGGCCCGTACTAAATGACAGCACCAGCGCCTACAGTCTAGATGATTAGTTGATTTGATTAGGTTTATTGTAGATTAGGGCGATGACCCGTTGATTTGGCGATACAGATGAACTGGCGATGACCAGGTTAATTGATAGATTCGGCGATAACCGAGATAAAGATTCGATCACAGATAACACTGTTTATTGATAGAAAGTACAAGCCGAGATTAGGCTTTGTATTCCTTACGTTGTCACATTATGTATCGCTTGGCTGAGCGCACGATTGACACTAATTTGTAAGAAAGAAAATGACGCACGCGTTTGGTTGCTAAAAGTAGGCCGCAAAGTTAGCGAAATAATAAATGTACGTTTTGAACCGTACATACGGTCAATAGAATAAACAAATACTTCCATGCTGGACTGGGAGAGATAGAAAAACATAGAATGTTCCAGCTGCCCTTCCTCCCGGGCATACTGTGGAAGTCAGCAAAAGGGATTCGAGGGTTACAGTGTATTGTAATTTAGGCGATGGGCTGACAACCTGTCACTACAGCAGTACACATTACAACCTTAAACTGCCCTCAATCTTGTCAGACGTGGCGAAAGCGGCTTTTACGAGGCGTTTTACGCTCTGGCTACCCCGTAAGGGATAAAGGCGTGATTTTATGTATGTATGTAGAATAAATAAAAGAATATAATATTTAAAAAAGATCCATTTATTAATAGTACCTACTTAATACTACGAGTTACTGCGCGCGGTCGTCCTGGTTGTTGGGCGGGGGCGGGGGCAGGGTGGGGGCGGACGGCGCGTGCGGAGCGGGGGCAAGATGCTTTTTTTTCCGCCAGAGGGCGTTGCGAAGTAAACATTACCTCTATGTTTATTTCTAGCTTAAAAATATAATAAATATTCTTTCAATTATCTAATATAAAGACGTTATAACTCAGCTGTGATAGTGTTTGTGACTATGTAACTGTGGTTGTACCGTGGCATTTATAGCGTGAGAAGTATCCATATTTCTTTTTACGATTTACTCAAAATCTAAGTGCTACACTAGTGAGACCAAATACTCAATGCTGAGGTAAAGTGCTGAACTCTATAATTTACTTTATAAAATCTTAATAATACGTATCGTTTTTAAATAAATCTAAGTAACGGTATTATCATCCGACCTTGGCCAAAATATCAATAGAATTGACCTTTGGACCACGCAACAAACAAAGCAAGCTGAACAATGATAGATTACAATTCTTTAAACTCAATACATTGAAATTGCGCCGAAACATGCATGAATTAACATTTTTACATAAAAATATCAATAACCAGATTGACTCAATAGATTTAAATAATCAAATTGCTATAAAAGTGCCCTTTTAATACCCACGACTGAAAATTACAAAGATGTTTCATATTCCTTACCGCCGAACTAACTTAGGATTAAACGCCCCTTTCATAAGAATTTGCAGATCTTACAATGATGTTAACGCCAAATGTGATAATGATTTATTTGCCGACTCTTTGCCAAAGTTTAAAAATAATGTGAAAATACTTGATCCCTATATTAATAAACAATAAAATGACCTCATTATTTTATAAGTTCAAAAGCATTGTAATTTTTTTGTTACTTCTTTAAGTTAATAATTTTTAAGTTACTAATGCTAATAGAGTTAGTTTTAGGTAACTTTGAATTATATCAGATTTTGACTGTTGTTTAATTAATATTATGAATGACGTGCTCATCTGTAATTGTTTAGTGTATAAGAACAAATTATTATTGTAAAAAATCCCATTCATGCATATATATGCAAAATTTTGATGATCCAATAAACAAATAAGCAAGCAAGCAAGCAGACGTATTCAAGTAAAGCGCCTGATTTTTTGATAAAGGCAATATGTCTAAAGCGCCTACTAAGTTTATAGAGCAAAGAATTTAACGCAAAGTGTTAAGAACAAATTATAAGGATGAGTAAACGTAATTACGTTAAATCAAACACCAAAATAACTCCCATAACGCCTATAATTTGTATAAAATGAAAAAATCTACTGATCAGAAAACCATATCTTGTTCGAAGTGCAAAGTTTATTACCATTTCGATTGTGCTGGTTATTCTGAGAAACTGCTCAGATTAAGAACTCGTACAAACTTTACATGTAAATATTATGCTCAGTCAACAAAACACGTAGTACAAAACAGCCGATAACCAGGTATCGAAAAACCCCGACTAAATCCACCACACCGCCGGCGTCCGTGCCTACAAGTACAACCAACACGTCTCGTAGTAAAGAAGAGGAACATACTCATGAGGGAAAAAGTTAAATAAATGTGCCGATATCAAGCGCTTTTCAGTCTCCAATTAACCTACCTACAATCAACACAACAAACGTGCCGATATCAAACTCTTTTCAGTCTCTTCCTGTTGATGACGACTACGAGGACGACTATTCAATTACCCAAACTTTAAATAATACCTGCCCAGAGTTAATTGAAAGTGACAATACTGTAAGATATAGAAATATGCGAGCTCAAAACAACTTTAACCTCGATGGACATATATATAAATCAACTTTTACTAGAAAATGACACGCTCAAGAAGCAAGTAAAATGGTATAAACTAAAGGTAAATAAACTTACTCATATTAGCAAAACGTACAGAATCGTCTAAATGCTACAAAATTAAGCTTTACCGCGAAAAGCACCAGAACATCAAGCCCTACAACTGAGAAAAACTATTCACTACAAGATCTTACTATTCAAGAAACTCCTATAATTATTACCATCAGCACATAAGAGTAGCACATAATGAGTGGAACGGCAAAGTCTAGTAGCAAAATGATTGCAGCTGATTTGTCATCGTATGTTTACGTTTCCCGTTTACGAAAAGATGTTACTGACAATGATATTAAAGACTACATAATAGATAAGGGTTTGCAATGTTTATCCACTGCTAAATTGCACCAAAAATATGAGACAAATTTTGCTTCCTTCAAAGTCGCAGTATTAAGAAGAGAGTTAGAAAATGTCCTATGTAGCGACTTTTGGCCGGTTGGTGTCAAGTTCAGAATGTACCGTGATCGCACTGCGAAAGTTGAGACTACTAATAGCTAAATATGGATAGTCGGTCACTAAATAATGTAAATATGATTTCGTATAACTGCCAAAATATAAAAAGATCTGTCAAATATGTAAGGGACTTAATCATGAAGTCGGATATCTTAGTGTTGCAAGAAACCTGGCTTTTGCCGCACGACCTGGATTTCATACACGAAATAAATGATGACTTCTGTGGGATAGCTACTTCTTCCGTGGATACTTCAGTAGGTGTCTTACGTGGGAGACCCTATGGTGGTTTAGGTATCCTATGGAGAAAGGCTACATTTTCTGATGTATCTATTATAAACTGCGGGAGTGATAGAATTGCCGGAATAAAAGTTACTCTGAAAGAAATGTCATTTCTAGTGCTTTGCGTGTATTTACCTACAGATAAGCATATACATCTCGTAGACTTCACTACATGCTTAGCAAAAGTTAGCGCTATAATTGAGGACTCTGACGTTCAATGTGTTTATGTCCTGGGGGACTTTAATGCGCAACCTGGTGCTGATTTTGGTAAAGAACTAGATCGATTTAGTATTGAAAATAATTTAATCTGCGCAGACACATTTTAAAATTAGGTTTAGACTCGGGTACATATACCTACATCAGCGATGCACATGGTTGCCGCAGGTGGTTGGATCACGGCCTGGTTTCAAGTGCAGCGTGGAGTACTGTTAACTCTGTTGAAGTTGTTACTGACGTTCAGTGGTCCGACCACTTTCCACTCGTAGTAAAATGTAATATAAATAAAGACACGGTTACCCCGGCGGTTTCATCCCCGTGCGGCGGTTTGGAAAAGGTGACTGATAGAAATAACATTGTATGGGGTACCAGAAGCTGTTCTCAAATAGACGTTTATACTAATTACTGTGATATTAATCTTAAGGCTTTAGACGATACTAAAATGTGTGATTTTTGTAAGACAAACTCAAATTGTAAATATTTAAAGAGTTGCCAAACTGTTACTATATTGCAAAATGGTGCTTCTTTGAGTGCGCGTTTGCCGCCTCGCCAGAGGAAACCTAAACAATTAAAGGTGGTAGGTTGGAACATGCATGTTGAAAACTCCCACCAAGCGGTTAGATTGAGTTTCAGATACTGGGTGTGCGCGGGTAGCCCTTCCACCGGACCAATCTATGAACAAATGAGAGTAGATCGTAGACATTTTAAGAACAAATTGAAATGGTGCCAACAAAATGAAGAGAAAATAAAGCTTGATATTTTAGCAATGCAGAGAAAGGAGAAGAGTTTTATAAAATTTTGGAAAACAGTCAAAAGCCAGAGTAGTTCTAAAAAACGACCAGTTTCGGTGGAAGGGTTACAGGATCATGGGGAGATCGCGGACATGTTTGCGCGTAGATTCAAGGTCCATCCATTACCGGTAGAGAGTGTGCCCAAGCTCGACACGAGTGTAAATATAGAAAATTTCCTTACATTTAATGGGGAAGATGTCAGTAAAGTTTTAAAAAATATGAGACGTGGCAAGTCTCCTGGTGAAGATGGACTTAGTATTGAGCACATTCTCTTCGCGGGGCCTACGATAGTTACTAGACTGTGCAATCTGTTTAATATGTACATACATACATACATATAATCACGCCTTTATCCCTAATGGGGTAGGCAGAGCGTAAACGACCTAAACAAAGGTCGTTCCGCCACGTCTGACAAAGTTTTCAAGGTTAGTTAAGATAGATTTGTAGGTATATTGCTGTAGTGACAGGTTGTCAGCCCATCGCCTAAAATGCAACATACTAAAACCCTCGGATCCCTTAGCTGGTTTTTACAGCATGCCCGGGAGGAAATGCAGCTGGCACATTCTATGTTTTTCTCTCGCTCCCAGTCCAGCATGGAAGATAATATGTGTAATCGGTATAGTTATATTCAGGCTACACTTATGAAGACGGTTGTAGTACCGATCGTCAAAAATAAGACTGGAGATCTTGGATCTGCGAGCAACTATCGTCCGATATCTCTGGCATCAGTGATAGGGAAGATATTTGAGAGACTGCTGCAACCTGCGATACAGGAGGGAATTAATATTGACGACGCACAGTTTGGTTTCCGTCCCGGACTCTCGACGGATTCGGCAATACTGAGTTTAAAACACACGGTAAATTATTATAATTGCCGGGAAACATCTATCTACGCATGTTTTCTAGATCTAAGTAAGCCTTCGATCTCGTAAACTACGAGGTACTATGGAAAAAGCTATCTGAGACGAACGTTCCAACCGAGGTCGTTAATCTGTTGAGATTCTGATACGGAAACCAAACGAATTGCGTAAAATGGGGCGACTCGACTTCTAGCGATTAAAGGTTAGAATGCGGTGTCCGCCAAGGAGGGCTGACCTCTCCGGACCTTTTTAACTTATACGTGAACGAACTAATAGGGGGACTGAGGAGCATCAAGACTGGATGCCATATAGGTGACGTATGTGTCAACAGTCTTAGCTACGCTGATGATATGGTGCTGCTCAGCCCTTCTATCAGAGGTCTAAGAAAGCTACTCTCATACTGTGAAGCTTATGCAAGTGCTCACGGTATGAAATATAATGCTTTGAAAACAGAGATGCTTGTGTTCAAGACTGGGAGGGGTCCGGAGAGGATTCCTGAGGTTATTTTAAATGGAATGCCTGTGTCTAGAGTGCAGCAATTCAAATATCTGGGGCACATTCTCACAGAGAATTTAAATGATGACCCGGATATAGAAAGGGAGAGAAGAGCTTTATCAATAAGGTGTAACATGCTCGCGCGGAGGTTCGGCAAGTGCTCTGATGATGTCAAGGTGACACTTTTCCGAGCATTTTGCCAGAACTTCTATACGAGTCAACTCTGGGTCAACTTCACCAGAAAAGCTATTAACACCATGCGAGTACAATATAATGACGCTTTTCGCATTCTGATGAAGTGGCCCAGATGGTGTAGCGCATCGAGCATGTTCGCTGAAGCTCGAGTACCAGATTTCTTCGCAGTAATCAGATCTCGCGTAGTTCCTTTTGGGAAAGGCTACGTCGCACTGGAAACTCAATTCTAGCTGCAATTAGTGACGACCGTCAAGGATATATTTTTAAGCACTGGCTGACTTTTCATCGGGAAGCAAATCGCAAGTGACTAAAGATATTGATTATTGGCTTGACTTTAATTTTAGTATAGGCAATACCATTTGGTTAAACTTGGTTTAACTTTTATTTGAAACGTTTTATTTTATTTATTTTTATAATTATATTGTAAAAAGTATGGGTTACTTGCCTGAAATAAAGATCTTTATTATTATTATTATTATAAGTCTAAGCAACAAATTATATATACCGGAGACGAAGAAAATGACTTCGCGAATAGTGTTTTAAGTTCGATCGAAAAAACCGTCTCTACTACTGAGAAAAATATGTGCAAGTCTAAGAAATCTTCCATGCTGGACTGGGAGCGAGAGAATCTTCCATGCTAAACTGGGAGCGAAAGAAAAACTTAGAATGTGCCAGCTGCATTTCAGATTCAGATTCTTTATTTGCAATGAACATGGTACATTTCCAGATCTTAGAATTAAAATAATAGACACACATATTTCGTCAATTGACATGCAAATATTTGTTACTAGAGTATTTTTTTACAAGAGATTTTATACAACAAAATAAAACGTAATACATTATTAAATACATCATGTCAAAATAAGTTAAAATACATTATTAAATTCATATACATATACATAATCACGCCTTTATCCCTAATGGAGTAGGCAGAGCGTAAACGACCTAAACAAAGGTCACTCCGCCACGTTCGACAAAGTTTTGAGGGTTATTTAAGATAAATTTGTAGGTATATTGCTATAGTGACAGGTTGTCAGCCTATCGCCTAAATTGCAATGAAGAAAAACCCTCGGATCCCTTAGCTGATTTTTACAGCATGCCCGGGAAGAAATGCAGCTGGCACATTCTATGTTTTTCTCTCGCACCCAGTCCAGCATGGAAGTAAAACATTAAATTCATTAGGCATTAAAATAAGTTAAAATTCAAAATTCAATAAATGTTAAAATGTCTATAAAAGTATTACAATACGAACAATACAAAACAAAAAAATCAATACAATAATTATAATTTTAACCACATAGACCAAAATAAATAAGTCAAATAATATAATTTTTTGTCATCATAAAATTCATTTAAGGAATAGAAACATTTGTCTGAGAGCCAATAAAGCAATTTCTTTTTGAATAGGACAAAGGGTAAATCTTTTAGGCAATGTGGTAGGGCATTCAAAATCTTTACAACATTCCTAGCACAATTGTTGTGAAACAGTGTAGACTTTCCAGAGGGCAGTAACAGGTCATTTGGGTATCTAGTATTAAATTTAAGCACGTCCTTCTTCCGAACAAATAATTTTATATGTTTCTTCACGAAACAAGATACCTCAAGAATATAAAGAGACGGGAGCGGTAATATATTTAGTTCTTTAAAAAGTGGTCGACACGAGTCTCGAGGAGCAGCACCACACATAGCACGTATGCATCTTTTTTGTGTTATAAAGGCATAATTTAGAACGGCAGAATTTCCCCAGAGCACCAAGACATATCTTAAAACAGAGGAGACATATCCATGGTAAGCTAGCAGGGCTGTCTTGGTATCATTCATTCTTTTAATTCTATGAAGGGCATATACGAATCTATTTAGGCGGTTACATACATTCTGGACATGTGAATGTAACACCCTATCCCTAATTAAATAATAATCTTATAAAATTAATATGGCCAAAGATAAATATGTGATCGTCTACTAATTTAATTAATATAAAACTAAAGACCCATACGTTGTGTAATTCTAATAATCAGAGATAAAGTTTATAAAGAATTGAATAAAGTCTGAATGCGGTAATCGAATCATGTACGTAAAAATATAGTATTAAGAAAATCAAAATTTACTAAAATTCAACAAATAGTCAAAAACTGAAACATTAATTCCTTTAGATTTAATTAACACTTCACTTAGCTGTTAGATTGATGAATCTCAGTAAAACTCCAAGGCTCGAACTTCAGCTTAGCAGCTAATATCTAGCTCAGTCCTTGAGCCAGATTTTGTCCTCTACGGTTTGATCTGTCTTTAATGTAACACCCTATCCCTAATTAAAATAATAATCTGATAAAATTAATATGGCCAAAGATAAATATGTGATCGTCTAAAAAAATATTTTATGTCAAATTAAAAGACCCATACGTTGTGTATTCAAATAGAAAATTGAAGACAAATTTAAGTTAAGTTTGAATAGGGTAATCGTAATTGAAATTATGACGTAAGTAAATAAATGATTAATAAAAAAGTTCAGAATCAAATTCAGCTGAAAAATAACACAAAATGACAAAAAAATAAAATATAAATGAGTAATATAAAACATGCGACTCACATAAAATATTTTCAGCTGAAATTCAGGAATCAGGAATCTCCATCTTCTTTCTTCTTGCGCATAACTAACCCAAATAAAATAAAACCAAACATACTTAATATTAAATCTCCCGGCTAATGTAGCGTGCTGAAAGGTACAAAGACTCAATAACCAGGGAAGGGAATTTGAATAAAGATCTTTAAGATCTTAGAATTAGGATACCTAGGCAAATGAAATGGCCCTCCCTTCCAACCTACAGACCATGCCAACGCGCGAAAACCTTGCACAGACTAACACTAAACCCTAGTCTTATCTAACTTGCAAACCTTCCATCAAACATTCCGATCATCTTAATTCATTCACAAACTTGTTTCATACTACCAATCATTCATCAAAGTCATACAAGTTACCTATTAACTGCAGTTTTGGTCACCTGTGACGGTGTACTAATGTTCAAACCTTTTAATAATCAATTTCTCTGTTCAGTTTGCAATATGGTATAATTTTCAAGGACTGCTGTACCAAAATCACATGATATGCGCTAAGAAGTTAGTTCAAATGATAGAGACTGTGTCAAGAAATTATCACCTTTATAGCTCGCTACGTCAGCTGAGAAATAGACCATTAGAGGTTTGTATGAATACCTATTCGAATGAATTCTCGAGAGGGATTATGGGCCAGCTACTCTCGGAGCCCATAAGCCTTGTCGATGTGTATTTAATGCATGTAAAGTGTTATCCTGAATATAAAAGTAATTAACTATTTCAAAATACAAGTAATTGATTTTAACCACTAATATCTTTAAAACACCGTGTTTTGTTTTAACGTGTAACACTGTATCTTAAAGACATATCAAAATATTCCTATTAGTTTTTATTGCATTTATTCATCCTCACACTCTCGCACACTGATATTTTACACATAACACACACCTACTATTTCCTATTCTAATAACACATTTCCCTACGATTATCATTGAATGATGTTTGAAAACTCGCAACGCTGCAGGTACAGAAAGCTGAAACTATCACTTTATTACGAAATCGTCTATCTGTAAGGTTAAGAAACATTTACAGTAATAATCACAACGATGGACTTCGAATTAAAACACAACGCCGAAAATAAACAACACATGATGCTCGGCATCGCCAATTTCCGCGTTCGAACATCGTCCCGGCCCGTCAGCAACTGCCAACCCCCACTGCATGCCCGCTGTTCCTCTGTTTTTTTTAGTCTTCCAAGTTCTATGCTATATTAAGACAAAGTAAAATATCTTTTGTAACATTCAAAATTTAACTCTATTTCCAAGAAACAAGTATGGGTATTTATGCATTTGATACTCTTGTTTAAATGCTGGGTCATGTCAGGTAAAGATGTCTCAATTTTTGAACGAAAAATCTAAATACTATTTGTTTAAGTGTTGGGACGATTTTATAAACTAATTATTCCATATGTAATGATAAACGATCGTTACAGACGCCCCTTTGTTTGTGAGACATTTTGATATTTGTCAAAATAGATAAAATTGCAAATAAACAATCATAGGTCTAAACTGACTTTTTATTTATAACTGAACTTAATTTGTCTGTACTATTGAGACAAGCCATTTTTTTAAATAGTTTAATCTAAATATCTTATCTTATCTTATCTAGCCGTTAGTGTCCCACTGCTGGGCAAATTTCTTCCTCCGGCCTCTCTCATATGTAAAAACTAGTCACAAATAAATAACTAAAATCTTAAAAGTATCAACATCTTTTATTTTCTCATATGTCTATTATCTCAATTATCATTCTAACTTATTTAAATTTAATTAACACTTTACGAAGTATTAATTTACGTTCCTCATCTAATAACTATCGGTTTATTAAACTAAACTAACCTCTTGCTTATCATTATCACTGCTGAACATAAAACCCATTTGTTGATCATGCTATTCACCTTTATTATAATCTTCCCTTTCTATCAATAGTTATCAGTCAATACTCGCTTCAAACTTAAACAATAACTGTTTATGCTAAAATGCGCCCCTAAAACGTTTAATAATATTATCATCTATTATTATCATTATCATCTAATGTTTCATAATTATCATTATTAACTAATACTTCCATACTGGGCTGGTAGCGAAGAGAAAAACATAGAACGTGCCAGCTGCACATCCTCCCGGGCAACTGTAAAATCCAGCTAAGTAATGCGAGGGTTTATGATTACAATATACTGAAATATTGTAAGTAAGGCGATGGGTAGACAACCTATGACCTCAGCAATATACCCACAAGTCTAACCCAAACAACCCACAAAACTTTGTCAGACGTAGCGGAACGACCCTTGTCCAGGTCGTTCAAACTCTGCCCACCCCATCAGGGATAAAAGCTTTATTATATGTATGTATGTAATTATTTCTACGCCCCTACGTTTTAATCTCTCAAGTTCCGATAAAATATCCTTGTTTCAAAATCTATTCAATAGTTTTTGATTTCATCTTACTCTTTATTTACCATAGCAGTATGGTAAAGTTACTCATGAATCCATTAAAATCAAATAATGATTTTACATAGCAAAAAGGTTTCAGAGTAAATTATTTATGTTTCTGACTAACGAAACCACTTACGATTTGAAATGTCATATTTCAATTTAAGTAGTTCTTTCCCAAATCCTTATCTCAACTTAAATGGTTTGAATAACTAAAGTGTCAAAAGTGACTAACTTAATTGGTGTGAGAAACAAAACTTCTCAAAACGAAAACCTGTAAACTACGATTATGATGGCTCTTTTTTATCCTTCACATTTCATAGGAAAACTATTCTTGAGCCAGTCAAAGTTTCAAAATTTATCACCCTTAAACAAAAAACAGGACTCAAATTTCATAGAACCAATATCGTTATCAGAACTCAAGGCGTACCCACTTGAAGTATCTGTGACCGATATGTACCAAAGCTGTATTCTCAACTTCGTCTATTTTTGCAAGAAATAGTTAACAGAAACTTATCTCTATTCATAAGCGAGAAATGAACCACTTTGTCCCAAACACGTGTACAAGCATAATAAAACAAATTCTCTGGCTTTTTCTTTGTTTGTAACCTAACTTCATTGTTTTATTATCTTACCTACTTCAAGGGCTGACAATGCATACTTAAGTAAAGATTTTGAATCCATCCAATTTGTTTGTTAATAAGACAAACATACATATAAAATCACGCCTGTTTTCCTGTCAGAGTAAACAGGGTATCATGGGTTACTAAAAAAAATGCATAATCAACTTTAGCTTAAAATTTTAACCAATTTTTTCTTCCATGCTGGACTGGGAGCGAAAGAAAAACATAGTATGTGCCAGCTGCATATCCTCCCGAGCATGCTGTAAAAACCAGCTAAGGGATCCGAGGGTTTCTGTATATTGTAATTTAGGCGATGGGCTGACAACCTGTCACTACAGTAATATATCTACAAATCTATCTTAAATAACCCTCAAAGCATTGTCAGACGTGGCGAAACGATCTTTGTTTAGGTTGTTTTCGCTATGCCTACCCCATTAGGGATAAAGGCGTGATTATATGTATGTATGTTTTAACTAATCCTGAAGGATAACTTATAAAAATAATGTATTTTTAAAATTTAATAAAATGTTTGAATCATGTGGATAGTCATGTGGTTTGAAAACTCCAATTAATGTAATTTTTTTATAAATAACTAGCGATCCGCCCCTAAAACTCTTAATTAATTATAAGTTTAACCGTTAAGTGGGAATAAAGTACTTAACTCTTAAAGTAAATAAGTAATATAGACATGCTATTCTAAATCATCCTTAAATTAAAATCCGTTCATTAGTTTTTACGAAAACAAACGTTCACAAATCTATAATTTTCTCGCCCCTACGTTAATAAATCCATCAGTTTTCTTTCTCTCGACATTTAAACTTTTTGACTGCAATCAACACTAGTAAAAGTATATTGCACAAATGTCTTCGAACGTTAAACCGTATCTTTGACACATTTCTATTCCAGCCCTTTTTTAAAGTAGCGTCGCTATTGTGTAAAGCCGTCCCTTTTTTTCTGTTTGTTTCAAACTTGTCAAAGCTTGTTTACTTTGAAATAAAAATTATTTTAAAATATCGCTACAATTTAGATAACGAAATATTAAAAACGAACTATCAGTCTGACTTACTTTGTTTTATAAAATACACTACTCACCTATTTAATGAACTAATGTAATGACCTACGAATAAATAAAGCCCTATCGTAATAATAACAGTAACCCAAATAATTTATACTTCGTGTACGAATGAAAATAATTAAACAATCATTCGTCCTTTAATGACGAAGCATCCTGACGTCACGAGCAGCAATGTAACACCCTATCCCTAATTAAAATAATAATCTGATAAAATTAATATGGCCAAAGATAAATATGTGATCGTCTAAAAAATTATTTTATGTCAAATTAAAAGACCCATACGTTGTGTATTCAAATAGAAAATTGAAGACAAATTTAAGTTAAGTTTGAATAGGGTAATCGTAATTGAAATTATGACGTAAGTAAATAAATGATTAATAAAAAAGTTCAGAATCAAATTCAGCTGAAAAATAACACAAAATGACAAAAAAATAAAATATAAATGAGTAATATAAAACATGCGACTCACATAAAATATTTTCAGCTGAAATTCAGGAATCAGGAATCTCCATCTTCTTTCTTCTTGCGCATAACTAACCCAAATAAAATAAAACCAAACATACTTAATATTAAATCTCCCGGCTAATGTAGCGTGCTGAAAGGTACAAAGACTCAATAACCAGGGAAGGGAATTTGAATAAAGATCTTTAAGATCTTAGAATTAGGATACCTAGGCAAATGAAATGGCCCTCCCTTCCAACCTACAGACCATGCCAACGCGCGAAAACCTTGCACAGACTAACACTAAACCCTAGTCTTATCTAACTTGCAAACCTTCCATCAAACATTCCGATCATCTTAATTCATTCACAAACTTGTTTCATACTACCAATCATTCATCAAAGTCATACAAGTTACCTATTAACTGCAGTTTTGGTCACCTGTGACGGTGTACTAATGTTCAAACCTTTTAATAATCAATTTCTCTGTTCAGTTTGCAATATGGTATAATTTTCAAGGACTGCTGTACCAAAATCACATGATATGCGCTAAGAAGTCAGTTCAAATGATAGAGACTGTGTCAAGAAATTATCACCTTTATAGCTCGCTACGTCAGCTGAGAAATAGACCATTAGAGGTTTGTATGAATACCTATTCGAATGAATTCTCGAGAGGGATTATGGGCCAGCTACTCTCGGAGCCCATAAGCCTTGTCGATGTGTATTTAATGTATGTAAAGTGTTATCCTGAATATAAAAGTAATTAACTATTTCAAAATACAAGTAATTGATTTTAACCACTAATATCTTTAAAACACCGTGTTTTGTTTTAACGTGTAACACTGTATCTTAAAGACATATCAAAATATTCCTATTAGTTTTTATTGCATTTATTCATCCTCACACTCTCGCACACTGATATTTTACACATAACACACACCTACTATTTCCTATTCTAATAACACATTTCCCTACGATTATCATTGAATGATGTTTGAAAACTCGCAACGCTGCAGGTACAGAAAGCTGAAACTATCACTTTATTACGAAATCGTCTATCTGTAAGGTTAAGAAACATTTACAGTAATAATCACAACGATGGACTTCGAATTAAAACACAACGCCGAAAATAAACAACACATGATGCTCGGCATCGCCAATTTCCGCGTTCGAACATCGTCCCGGCCCGTCAGCAACTGCCAACCCCCACTGCATGCCCGCTGTTCCTCTGTTTTTTTTAGTCTTCCAAGTTCTATGCTATATTAAGACAAAGTAAAATATCTTTTGTAACATTCAAAATTTAACTCTATTTCCAAGAAACAAGTATGGGTATTTATGCATTTGATACTCTTGTTTAAATGCTGGGTCATGTCAGGTAAAGATGTCTCAATTTTTGAACGAAAAATCTAAATACTATTTGTTTAAGTGTTGGGACGATTTTATAAACTAATTATTCCATATGTAATGATAAACGATCGTTACAGTGCCCAAGTGCATGATTGGTCCAAGGTTGTGCCGAGAAAAGTGACAATTGGAGATTCTATAATATGAAAATGGTTACATTGGATGTTAATGTTTCTTGTATTTTGAAATAGAGTATACTTAGTCTTACTAACATTTACTTGCAGATTATTATACTTTAAATAGTCATAAATATCTTCTATAGTATAATTAATTTCATTACCAAAGTTAGCCTTGTTAACACGGGGTATGATGACAGAAACGTCATCAGCAAATAATATACATTTGTTTCCTTATCTCCGGTAGGTCATTGACATAGATTAAAAATAAAAGAGGGCCTAAAACGCTCCCTTGCGGTACACCAAACGTATTAATTTGAAACGAAGACCTGTATGTAACTAGGTTGGCATTTGTGTTCAATTTGGATATTTCGACACATTGTAATCGGTTCTTAATATAAGAACCAAGCCAATCACTAGCAACACCACGAATCCCATATCGTTCACATTTATTAAGAAGTAGATCATAGTCAACGTAGTCAAAGGCTTTAGTCATATCGAAATATATCACAGCAACATGTTTACCGTTGTCTAAATTTTGTGTGATTTCTTTTATTAATGAAAAACCAGCTAATGTTGTGGATTTGTTTCTCTGAAAACCGTTTTGTTCATCTTTGATAATGTTGTGAAGAGACAGATACTCAGTAATTCTCTTATACATGGCTTTTTCGAAAATTTTGGATACAACTGATATAAGTGCTATAGGTCGGTTATTATTTAAATCTTCCTTACTATCTTTTTTATCTATTGGTTTTACTACAGATGTTTTAAGAAGGCTTGGAAATTTCACATTAGAAAAATATAAATTAACTAGATAACACAAGATTGGAGAAATATAATTTATACTTAATTATAGTATTTTAGTTGAAATATCATCAAAGCCAACAGAATTTGTTGTCTTTAAACTATTAGTTATATTCGTAATCTCTTCTACACTAACTTCCCTCCTGGGCATGCTGTAAAAACCAGCTCAGGCATCCGAGGGCAGTATTTTACAATTTAGGCGATAGGCTGACAACCTGTCACTATAGCAATACCTATTGTATAACTCGCTTACTATTATTATGTACAACACCATAAAACTGTTTGTTAACATTTGTAATGACACCGTACCGCAAAATCGGACTATGTTAATTTAGTACCAAATGTTATCCACAGATGTCGCTGCCAGGTTTCTAAAACGCGGTGGCGTTGTGATTTTTCTAAAAGTATAAGTGTTTAGATTAGTAAGACCAATGTAAGACTTTTTAGAGGATTGAAATATACCGTGAACCGATGTTAGCGACTTACGCTAAGCCTCTGTTTGCATAACTGTCAGCAAAGGGCATCCTAGTATACCTCGAACTACCTACCGTAGCTTCAGCGTCTGACAAAGTCGGATAGCTGCGGCCGTATACATACATACATACATATAATCACGCCTTTATCCCTAATGGGGTAGGCAGAGCGTACACGACCTAAACACAGGTCGTTCCGCCACGTCTGACAAAGTTTGGAGGATTGTTTAAGATAGATTTGTAGGTATATTGCTGTAGTGACAGGTTGTCAGCCTGTCGCCTAAATTGCAATATACAGAAACCCTCGGATCCCTTAGCTGGTTTTTACAGCATGCCCGGGAGGAAATGCAGCTGGCACATTCTATGTTTTTCTCTCGCTCCCAGTCCAGCATGGAAGTCATGCGGCCGTATACACCTATAATATATCTGAAATAACCATCAAAACTTTGTCAGACGTGGCGAAACGACCTTTATTTAGGTCGTTTACGCTTTGCCTACCCCATTAGGAATGAAGGCGTGATTATATGTATGTATGTATGTAAGTCTAAGAAAAGACAGCAAATTTCGATCTTCGCCTACTCAACAATGCAGTGGACTCGCTTCAGCCTTGGTCAAATCAAGAGAAAACAGTCCATTTGAGAAGTACCAGATTTCGGCGTTTATAAAACCTTATGCTAAGACATCAGAAGTTCTTTCGCAATGCCAGAACCTCGACATAAATGTTTCGGATAAAATTGTTTTATGTATCGGTGAAAACGACAGCGAGTAGCGACCCCTTAATAACTACTTCAGAATTATATCACTGCTAAAATCGAAGCAAATTCCTGTAATAGTTATTAAGGTGATGAACTACTTAAACAATAATTTGTTAAATAATCACCTAAAATAACATGTAGCAAATTCAAAAATTGTTATTTTATAGAAAACAAAAAATTCAGCAATGACTTCATTGACATACATGTAAAAACTTAAACCTATTAATCATCTCGATAGGCTATAAACGTAATTATCTGGACATAAATTTCATTAAAAAACAAATACACCGGCAGAGTAAAATTCCAGCAACAAATTCTGAAACAATGGTAGCACCAAAACAGATGCGCTACCGTACGAAACACACAGTGATTCCAGACTTTTTTTACAAAACTAACATAAATTCCAAATTATTTAAGGTATCTAGACAGACTAGGCAAACGGTATTACCAGTTTTTTTTATCCCTACCAAATCAAGACAAAATATTTTTATATCATCAAAACAATCTAAAAATTAAAACTTTTTTCGTTCATAATCCGGAGAACATGATCACTTTCTTGCATCAGAATATTGCCGGGTTAATATCAAAGAAAGAACTAGTTGAGTTTAATCTTTCCGAAATTAGTTACCATACTAGGCCTGACGTACTCTGCTTTACAGAATCTTTTGCGATAGTCAGAGAAGAAAAAAATACTCAAATAAATAACTATAAACTTGCAGCAAGTTTTTGCGGGCAAAAAATAAAAAGAGGGGGTTCATGTATATTAGTTGCGAAAGGATTGCAATTTCAAAATATTACTTTCTTAGATTATCTTGCTGTGGCAAACCATTTCGAAATTTGTGCAATTAAACTTATCTCTAATAATATTGTAGTTATTTGTATTTACAGAATCCCATCAGAGATTGTAGGACACCTAAATATTTTCTTTAAGAACTTTGAACTCGTGCTTCACAAAGTTTTTCTTATACCCGAAGCATAAAATCGAAATTTTAGGTGATTTGATTATTAACCTTTTGGTAAACAGTAATAAGATGCTACGCCTTTTGGATATTGTTAAACAGTATAATCTCACACAGCACATTACGGAGGTACTAGAGACATGTCTTGCATAGATCTTATTATGAGTAACACTAAAGCAACTGGTTCTGTTCTCCAACTGGGTATGTCAGACCTTAATACAGCCCAAATTCTTAATTTTCCAGTAAAACGCAAAAAAATCCTTCCGATATCGATTTTTATTTCAAAAGCAGTTACTCAAAAGAAAATATTTTTAAATTCAGAACATACCTTCAAGCTTTAACCTTTTCCGATGTGTATACAAACCCAGATGTAAACCCAGTTTTTAACAGTTTTTAAGAAATTTTCTGCCTCTTATACAAACTGTTTTCCCATCACGAAGGTAAAAATAAACTTTTTAAATAAACTAAATTGGATGTACAAGGGTCTTAAAAATAGCTGCTAAACTCATCGCTTTCTAAGATACAAATATTATATGACTAGAAGTTATCATGATCTAAATAAATATACAAGTTACAATAAGTTATTAAAAAAGTTCACTTACATAGCCAAAAGAATAAACAATAAAAAGTTAGTTACAAATAGAAAAAATAAATGTAAAGCAACATGGAAAGAGATACAGAGCGAAACAGGTAGTATTTTTAATAATAATTGTATCGACAAAATAATAACAAAATACAAACATTTACAAATCCATCTGAAATTGCATCCTCTTTTAATAACTTTTTTATTGACATGACAAATAATTCTAATTATAAGCTTAATAATTCAAATAATGTTAACTATATTAGTAACTCCATTTTTATAACCTCCATTGACGAGTGCGTTGTTAATAAAACTATAATGTCACTAAACAATACATACTCAGAAGGATATTACCATATTTGCACAAAAGTTCTAAAAGCCTGCAAAGATAAAATTAGTCCTAACCAACCTTATTTCATTCGAAACAGGTATTTTTCCTGAAAAACTCAAACCGACTATAGTTAAACCTTTATACAAAAAAAGGTGATAAGACAGACAGACCTTTAGCATTGCTTCCTAATTTATCGAAACCTTTTGAGAGAGCCATGCACAGAAACCTCACTTAATTTTTTAATAAATACAATGGTTTAATAAACCAAATCAGTTTGGCTCTCAGAAATATAAATCTACCATACATGCTACTTTTAACTTAGTCAATAAGGTGTTGCATAAAGTTACAGAAGATTTTGACACTACTACTACTAGGATTAATGGAACAAATAAAAGAATATAATATTTAAAAAAGATCTATTTATTAATAGTACTTAATACTACGAGTTACTGCGCGCGGTCGTCCTGGTTGTTGGGCGGGGGCGGGGGCGGGGTGGGGGCGGAGGGCGCGGGCGGGGCGGGGGCCAGGTGCGCCACCACCACGTGCGAGTGCTGCAGGGGGGCGCGCGCGGGGCCGGGGGCGGCGGCGGGCGCGGGGTGCGCGGGGTGCGCGGGGGGCGCGGCGCGGCGCAGCGCGAGTTGCTGCAGCTGCAGGGTGCGCAGCGCCGCGCCCGCCGACGCGTCGCCGCTGCCGGGGAGCCCGCCCTGTAACAAGCAGCGAGCGGCGTTAGCTCACCTGCCATTGTAAGCACCTAGTAGGATAGAGCCTAAGTGGATAGCTCATCTCGTCGAAAATGACGAAATCCCGCCCTTTCATGTAACATCGGTACAACTTGGTGAACGATTACGGCAGCATTATGAATGCGCAATGCTAGAGACGGAATGCGTATCCGTGTACCTGTGCGTGTGGCGCGTGGTGCAGTATCTTGAGATGATGCCGGGCGGGCAGCGCCTGCTGGCGGTAGAGCGCGGCGGCGGGGCGGCGCGCGGGGTCCCCGCCCCCGCTGCCCCCCGCGCCCACCGCGCCCACAGCGCCCGCGTGCGCCGCCACCACGATGCGCTGCGGCGGCGCGGCGGCGGGAGGCGCGGCGGGGGGCGGGGCGCTGGCCGCGCTCGTGCTCCCTGCGCCCGTCCCGCTCGCACCCGCGCCCGCCTTCAGCTTCTCCTTGGCGATGCGCTCGGCGCGACGGCTCGCCACCTACAAAATGAAAACATTTTACATTTTATGGTCTACATGTAGAGAGTAGAAGAGCGGGTAATGTGGTTGTGCAGTACACGTACCTCCATGGGCGTGGGCGGCGCGTCGTAGTCGACGCCGTGGTCGTGCAGCAGCGCGGCGTGCTTGGGGTTGTGGTGCGCGGCGTCGTCGAGGCGGCGCTTGGGCTGGTGGCGGCGGCGCTCGGCCGCGTCGCGCATGGCGTCGAGGCGCGCGAGCGGCGGCCGCGGCGCGTCCTCGTCGCCGCGGCGGCGCGCGCCCGCCGGCTTCTTGTGCTTGCGGCGCGCGCGCTCCGGGTCGGCGAGCGCGTCGTGGCGGTCGCGCGCCTGCCGCGCCGAGCGGAACGCGCGCGCCGTCTCGTTGACCAGCTCGCCGACCCACTCCCAGTTGGGCGCGAGCGCGGCGGGCGGGTCGGGCGGCAGGCGCTGCAGGCGGAGCGCGCGGCGCAGCGCGGCGTCCTCGGCGGCGGCCCAGTCGGGCGCGGGCGGCGCGTCGCGCGGCGCGGCGGGGGGCGCGCGCGGGCGCGGGCGGGGCCGCGGGCCCGCGCGCTCGAACATGGAGGGCGGCGCGGGGGTGGGGCGCGGCGCGGCGCGGCGGCGCGGCGTGCGGGCGCGCGGGTCGCGGCGCGGCGCGGCCGGCAGCGCGGCGTCCGGCGCGGCGCCGGGCCGGTACAGGGCGCGCGCCCACTGCTCGCAGTACACGTCCGTGTCGGCGGACGGCGGCGTCGGCGGACACCACATCTACACAAATTACACATCTTTAGTGAATGACAGTGACAGTATCAGCAAAACATTATATTCGGCATTGTGGGTGGGTTGAGTTGGATATTAAACATTGATTTTTATAATTGTTCCAATGCTGTTAGCTTACCAATAAAAAATATAATTTTGACTCACCGGCATCCGTTCGGCCCCGCACAGCCACACCTGCACAGAAAGCGGTCGTCAGTTGGCGGTACAACCCTCGCTCCGATGCAACCCGACACCTTGCACACAGTACTCCCACTTACCCCGGACCCCTGAGACAGGACTTGAAGTACACATTATTTGGTGGTTAATTGATTGTAGGTATATTCTCATTTTTGTTGGTCTTTATTTATAAATTTTACAGAGTGTTCGGCAGAACGTTGAACATACGTAAATGGCAGCTGGAGTCTTCAAAGGCCCCAAAGGTATTTTTATTTTGTATTATTTTTAATAACCGATTTTCATTAGTTTGAAAACTTTGACATCCTATAACTGTATGTAGGATAGACAAAGTGTTTTTTTTTTTTTGCTTTAGTCTTGATTGTTGGTAGATTCCTCTAAAAGCCTTCAAACATTATAAAATGGGGTAAAACACAATTAACCGTTTCTTTGCATGGCATTAAAAAAACTATACTAATTAAGTGATTGTAGACTTAGGATTTCATCGAAAAATCCTTGTAGTATAAGAAAATGGCTTGACTAAACCCTGGTTAAAATGTCTGATTCCATGTGGACGCCATGGTGTTGGTGGGGTCCGTCTGGTAGCTACAGCCTTTAAACCATGTGGTGATGATCCAGTGACTGAAACATCTTAGAATAGACTGATTTTAAGATGACTGGTTTTAAGATGGTGTACTCTTTACATACGTCGTGCCGCAAGTTTGGCCTGGTTATAAGCACCAGCAAAACTCAGGTTTTAAAACAACCTGCTCGTGGTTGTCCTGCTGAGCAATCCGCTATCAACATGGATGGCATTGGAGGAAGTTCCATACTTCAAATACTTAGGCAGCAGATTAAAGCACGACGACACACTACAATCAGAGATACCAGCCCGAGTAGCAGTGTTGCTGTTGGTGCTGCAGCGGCCAGCGGCAAACTTAAAGCCCGTGTCTGGAAGTCACATGACCTCAAATTGCTAACTAAAATGTTAGTCTACAAAGCGATTGTCCTGCCGACATTACTGTATGCTGCAGAGAGTTGGTGCTGCTATAAAGCAGATATCAAGAAGTTGGACACTTTCCATCTCAAGTGCCTTAGATCAATTTTGCGCATTAAGTGGCAGGACCGAATTCCAAACACCGAGGTATTACGTCGCACAGGTATGTCTGGAATTGAAGCCCTGATGGAGCGGTCACGTCCTGCGCATGCCCGACAGCAGACTCCCGAAGACAGTCTTCTATTCAGAGCTTTCCAAAGGAAAGCGGAAGCAAGGCGGGCAATACCTTCACTATAAAGACGTGCTCAAACGCAATCTTGCGGCTTGTCATATACCAACTAAGAGTTGGGAGAGTCTGGCATGTCAAAGACCGGAATGGCGTCAAACCGTCCATAAAAGTGTCGACCGTTTTAAAACTGAGCGTCTTGAAGACCTTGATATGAAACGCCAAGTACGGAAGACTAGGCCTACACCTTCCTGCTCTTACACACACAATTCCGCTGGACAATTATTCTGTCCCTCTTGAGACCGAGTATTTAAATCTAAATTCGGTTTCGCCAGCCATATTAAAACCCACCAGCGTAACTTATAGGAGTCGCCGTCACCGGATACGGTATGGACGACATGATGACGTAAAAAAAGGCAAAATTAACTTTTCGGAAAGCTGTAACTCCGAAACAGAGCACCTAATCCGTCAGTCCTGTTGCAGTGCGTATAGCGAGTGTACAAAGTATCTTAAAATCATTTATTAGCCTATTCTAAGATGATTCAGTCACTGCATCATCACCACGTGGTTTATAGACAGTAGCTACCAGACGGACCCCCGCCGTGGCGGTATGTATTTGCCACCATCACCATCTGCCATTTTCGTATGTTCAACGTTTTGCCAAACACCATGTATATTCCATTTTTATATGCTGTGTATGTATGTACTCACTTTAAATGTTATTCACTTTTTTTTAATAAATGTGTTTCTATTCTATCTAATAAGTGTTATTTATTTGGGGTCCCTGGTGAAAGGAAAAACTTGGGTGTTTAGTGAAAACTGGGGTGTTTGATGAAAACTGGAGTGTTTGGTAAAAACTGGGGTGTTTGGTGAAAACCCGGGTGTTTGGTGAAAACAGGGGTGTTTTATAAAAACCGGGGTGTTTGGAGAAAACTGGAGTGTTTGGTGAAAACTGGGGTGTTTGGTGAAAACCGGCGTGTTTGGAGAAAACTGGGGTGTTTGGTGAAAACTTGGGTGTTTGGTGAAAACTGGGGTGTTTGGTGAAAACTGGGGTGTTTGGTGAAAACTGGGGTGTTTGGTGAAAACTGGGGTGTTTGATGAAAACTGGAGTGTTTGGTAAAAACTGGGGTGTTTGGTGAAAACCCGGGTGTTTGGTGAAAACAGGGGTGTTTTATAAAAACCGGGGTGTTTGGAGAAAACTGGAGTGTTTGGTGAAAACTGGGGTGTTTGGTGAAAACCGGCGTGTTTGGAGAAAACTGGGGTGTTTGGTGAAAACTTGGGTGTTTGGTGAAAACTGGGGTGTTTGGTGAAAACTGGGGTGTTTGGTGAAAACTGGGGTGTTTGGTGAAAACTGGGGTGTTTGGTGAAAACCGGGGTGTTTGATGAAAACTGGAATGTTTTATGAAAACCGGGGTGTTTGATGAAAACTGGGTTGTTTGATGAAAACTGGAGTGTTTGATGAAAACCGGGGTGTTTGATGAAAACTGGAATGTTTTATGAAAACTGGGGTGTTTGATGAAAACTGGGTTGTTTGATGAAAACTGGAGTGTTTGATGAAAACCGGGGTGTTTGATGAAAACTGGAGTGTTTGGTGAAAACCGGGGTGTTTGGTGAAAACCGGGGTGTTTGATGAAAACTGAAGTGTTTGATGAAAACCGGGGTGTTTGGAGAAAACTGGGGTTTTTTATTAAAACTGGGGTGTTTGATGAAAACTGGGGTGTTTGATGAAAACTGGGGTGTTTGGTGAAAACTTGGGTATTTGGTGAAAAATACCCATTTTTTTCTGCTGAAAAGAAAACGTTGCGTGTATGGTGAAAATTTTGGGTGATTAGTGAAAACTAGAATATTTGGTGAAAACTTTTAGTGTTTGGTGAAAACTAGGGTGTTTGGTGAAAACTTTGGGTATTTGGTGGAACTTGGGCACTTGGTGAAAACTTGGGTGTGTTCAATAATTTTCTTAGATTTAAAGTTAATTTAACACTATTGACAGGCATTTCATATAGCATGGGTAGAGTGATCATGATTGTAACCAAAAAATAAAATTGTGATTATTTTTTTTATGTTATTACCCTATCCAGTGTACAGCTACAGTATCGCCAACAGCTAGTGAGTACTGTGCGAGGGCGGGAGGCGGCGGTGGGGTGTGGGGGGGCGCTCGCCCGTAAATGCTTGCATCTTACATCCCTGACGTTCGAGGCGCCGTCGCCGTTTTGGTGACTACTCGCAAAAACAGGCGCCGACTCGAGGGAAGACATCAAGCATTTACGGACCAGCGGCACCAAAACGTCGAACGTCAGGAATGTAAAACACAGAGTCGCATCGAATCATTTATTATTATCATCATCATCGTCGTCATGCGGGTGGCGCGGCGTGCGCGCCAACCACGAGTCTAGCGTGCCGTTGCGCAGCGCGCGCCGCCGCCCCGCCGCCCCCGCCGCGCCCCCGCCCCCGCCGCGCGCCCCGTCCAGCGTCCACAGGTTGATGTGCACGGTGCCGCGCGAGCGCGTGCGGGGCGCCTTGCCGTCAGTGGGCGGAGAGGGCGGCGGCGAGGGGGGCGGTGCGGGCGCGGGGACGGGCGCGGGCGCGGGCGCAGGTGGCGCGCGGCGTCGTCGTTGTGGGCGCACCTTAGCGCGGCTGTCCTCGCGGCTGTAGGTGACGTCGGGCTCGGCGGGCGCGGGCGCGGGGGGCGCGGGGGGCGGCGGCTCGGGCTCCCGCAGCGCGCGCCGCTTGTCCTCCCAGTCGCGCAGCTGGCGGCGCATGACGTCGAGCGCGGTGCGCTCCGCCTCGGTGGCCGCCTCGCTGCTCTCCACGAGACGCATCGCGTACTTCTCTATCGGCGTCAACTGAAAATAATTAAATCCAATTTTCAAATCTCATATCGAGAACCTCGACAAAGGTTCCACGTACATCTCGAGTACGTAAAATGAGGAGTTTAAGCCTATTTATTCGTAAACTTCCTAAACGAGGTTAGCATGTCGTTATTTAGTCTCGAAATAAAAAAGAAGGGAAACACATTGAAAGAAGAACATTACCTGTTTCATGAGCGCGGCGAACTCTCCCGTCTGCTTGTCCGTCGCGTCGCGCTTGTCGTCCGGCGCGGCGCCGGGCGCGGGCGCGGGGAGGTGCGCGGGGGGGTGCGCGGCGGGGCGCGGGGGCTCCTCGTCGAGGGGCAGCGTCTCGTCGAACTCGGCGAGGTCGTGGCGCTGCTCGGCGCGCGCCTGGCGGGCGGCGGCAGCGTCGGCCTCGTCCTCGCAGGCCGCCAGCGCGGTCTCCAGCTCGCCGCCGCTGCTGGCGGCCGCGGGCGCGGGCGCGGGGGCGTCGGCGTCCTTCGTGTCCGCGCTCGAGCAGTTCTCCGCGCCGAATAGCTCTTTGATGTTGGCCTGTACGATGAAAAAGGACGTTTCTTAAAAACTCCACGGGAAATGCTTGATATGTTACTCAGTCTCAAAATTTGGACTTCAGTTCTTCATCATCTCCCTACCCTAATCTAGGGGATTGAACGAGGGTACTGGTTTTTACACAGAGCGACTGCCATCTGACCTCCGCAACCCATAAGGGAAACCAGACCCAATCCTAGATTAGATCAGAGTTATCAAACCGCCAATGCTTAGCACTGGCCTCTGACATGATTTAACGACTGATGTCCTATGGAATTTTGCTGTGGGGCCGCGCTGCTGACATTGATTCAATTTTTGTTTTGCAAAAACGGGCTATTAGAGCAATTTACAAACTCAGATGTCGTGATTTCCTAAGAGAATTGTTCAAAGAGATAAATATTTTATTTTGTGACATAGATATAATTTAATTTTGTTTGTAATAGACTCGCTTGTGACTTTCTAAAAGTGTTCTTAGGAATCTATTTGGAAATAAATGATTTGACTTTTGACTTTGACTAATATCTACGGTATTAAACGATAATAACCGGGACCAACGACTTAACGTGCCTTCCGAAGCACGGAAAAAGCACCGAATAAACGTACATACGAAATTCGAAAACCGAAAAACACATTGGTACGTGGTGGTATTTGAACCGCGACCTCCCTGCTCAGGAGGTAGCGGCCCTGTCCACTACACCATCGGGCTCAAATTTGGACGTCAGTTACGAAATGGAAACCCATGGCGAGGGACTGACCTGTCGGAGCACGGAGGTGGTGAAGTGGCCGTCCTCGATGGCGAGGTGTCCGAGCGCGCGCTTCTGCGCCGCCTTGCGCAGGATGTTCTCCTCCACGGTGCTGGCCGTGACGAGGCGGAACACGTGCACGTCGCGCGTCTGGCCGATGCGGTGCGCGCGGTCCTGCGCCTGCGCGTCCATCGTCGGGTTCCAGTCCGAGTCGTAGAACACGACGCAGTCGGCGCCGGTGAGGTTGAGCCCCACGCCGCCCGACCGCGTCGACAGGATCATGGCGAACACGCGCGCGTCCGAGTTGAAGCGCTCCACCAGCGGCTGCCGCGCCTCCACCTGCACACCGCACGACGTTACATCACAACCGTTCAAGCAAACATGTTTAAATACAAACGAGAAATAAACAAACTGTTTATTTAAATGTCAGTAAAATTAGTGTATTGTATTAACCTTGGTGGCGCCGTCCAGTCTCAGATAGGTGTGTCCGTGCATGGAGAGGAAGGCCTCGAGCACGTCCAGCACGCGCGTCATCTGCGTGAACACGAGCACGCGGTGCCCGCCCGCCTTCAGCCGCCGCAGCAGCCGCGCCAGAGTCTGCAGCTTGCCTGAACGACCATAATAAAACATTCATTAAACAACAACTACCTCAGAGATCTGCCGGAACAAAAACATAAGAATAAGAGGATGATGACGTACCGCAGTCGTACTGCAGCAGGCGCGGGTGCGGGAAGGCGACGGCCTGGCGCGCGGCGGGCGCCCGCAGCAGCGCCAGCGCCGCGCGCGCCGCCGGGCCCAGCGCCGCCTGCGCGCGCGCCGCCCGCCGCCGCCAGCAGCGCGCGCCCGCGCCCGCGCCCACCGCCAGCTCGGGCGCGGGCGCGCGCGCCGCTCGCCAGCACACGCTGAATCTGCCAACACAAAAAAACAGTCAAAATAACAATTTTAAAATAAACGGAAAGCGCCATTTTGTGCAGGATGTACGCTGCACAACATTGAATTTTGTGTACAAGGCTAAAAACTTATCTACTCATAAATGCATCTCTTCTTAGGCAAAGAAAATTAGGCCTTACAGCCAAACTCAATAAGAAGTTCATAGATAGAACTATAATTCAAAAATTTTTACTTTATTAACATTTTAATTCAAAAACTATAGTTTATTTATTTTTCCTACTTCCACCTCGAAAAGAGTTCATTTCGCGACTTAATTCCATGGGTAAAAGCCCATTTTATTCTTAAGAGAGGCAAAGTAGCTTTTTAATTTTTTTGAATAAGGCAAAGGTACGGCTCAGTTGCAGCCTAAAATTTTATTTTGGAGGGATTTTTTTGTTACGTTTTACTTTCTGTTATATTGTTTATATTATTTTTCAAATAAATTATGACGTCTGTAATATTTATTTTTAAAAGCTAAAAATATACAACATTTATTGCTAATTTTAGAATAATAACTATATATATTTGATTATTTACTAAGACGTGTTGTTGCAATTTCCAAACGCAACGTTCCAAATAAAAAAAAAAATATGGCGGGAATGTCTCTATACAAACATATTAATTTATTTATTTTTGTTAATTCTATTTTCTTGTATTATTTCTATTTTGTTTTATTTAGTTATTAATAACTTTAATTGATATAGTCATATTAAGTTTATCTTATGTTTCAATCTCACAACTCAACATTTTCTTACTGGAAGAGGGAAAAGTTGTATGTATCACACGAGAGCAAATTCATTTACATCTCGTGCTTTGAATCTCTTGGTTAGCTCAGGATTCAAAATCAGCACTCGCAGTAAAAATCGACTTTGCACTCTAGTTGAACAAATAACTATTATTTATTTATTTTTAGTATTTACCACAAAAAGAATGTACATTTTACACACTATACAACAAAAGCATAAATAAAGAGACGCCTATAAACATGACTAGTGTTCAGTAGCAGCCCCAATGGACCAAAGTCTGTGCCAGGACTGATACATCTCATATAATATTGACTCATTTGAGCGCGGTGTCATCTAGATTATCGGTTGTACAGTTGCTTTTAAATAAGTGGATAGTAATATTAATTTCACACAATTCCTTTTATAAAAAATGGTGGCGGTAATTACGTAATCCTAATAACTACTAAGTTTTATTTTCTTGTGTTTTTATTTTGTTTCTTTTTTTGTATTATTTTTGTTATTTTTATTACTATTAGTCAACATGGGTGTAAGTGCCTTGAAATATTTTTCAAAATCATCCGACTCGAAACCTTTTAGAAAATGCTTCGTTTTACAGTTAAGATTATAAATAAATGTTTCTTGAAGGTCTGTTGGTAAATTATCGAACAAACGTGGTGCAATGGAGCAGAAATGTGTCCCAGCAGCTTTTGTATATCTTCTGGGTATGACATATGTATTTACAGTGGAACTTCGCAAAACTCTCTTACTAATAACTAGTGGCACATTTTTGATATTTTTTGACGATGATAATATTATTTATAATTTGTGAGGATGGATATCTTCTAGGCTTTTTGAGAATAATCTTTAAATTAGAGCGTTGTGCTATGTTAACATACATACATATATTCACGCCTGTATCCCTAATGGGGTAGGCAGAGCGTAAACGACCTAAACAAAGGTGTCCCGCCACGTCTGACGTTTTGAGGGTAATTTAAGATAGAATTCTAGGTAAATTGCTGTAGTGACAGGTTGTCAGCCCATCGCCTAAATTACAATATACTGAAACCCTCGGATCCCTTAGCTGGATTTTACAGCATGCGCGGGAGGAAATGCAGCTGGCACATTCTATGTTTTTCTCTCGCTCCCAGACCAGCATGGAAGTAAACTATGTTAACTTTTTTTAATAATGAGGAAGCACATCCACCCCAGGCTATTATACCATACATTATTATTGACTGTGATAATGCGTAATATACTGACAACAATGTTGGAATATCAACAATATTTCTAAGACTTAAATAAATATAACCCATTTGCCGAAGCTTATTAGATATTTTGTTAAGATGTATATCCCATCGCAAATGTTCATCTACTTCAACACCTCGGTATCTTGTAGACCTCGATCTTACTAATTCGCTACACTGACATGTACTCTCGTCCTCGCCATTACAAGTGTGTATCTTTATTGTAGGCTTACATTTCCGCAGGCCAGTCTTTGTCAATGCATAACAGATGTAGGTTGTTTTGGCTTCATTTAAAGTTAAAAGATTGTTATCATACCAAATCTTGGCAAGCCTAAGTGTTTGCATCGCCCGCTGTATAACCATATTCCACGAGTCACCTACAAAAGTTAATACAGTGTCATCCGCGAAGCAGAGAGTGTAGCAATTAAAACCCTGGAGAAAGGCACAAAAGTCATTTAAGTATATATTAAACAGGATAGGCCCCAAGACGCTCTCCTGCGGCACCCCAAATTTGACACATTGATGGATGCTAGCCGTAGTGACATTATTAACCTTTACAATTTGCTTCCGTTCCGACAAATAACTCCCGAACCACTTGAGTGCTTGGCCGACAATGCCATAGCTTTCCAGTTTTTTTATAAGTATTTTGTGGGAGATGGTATCAAACGCCTTTGCCAAATCAACGAAAACTGATAACACCTTTTGTTTTTTGTCAATATTGTTAATAAGGCAGCGATAGCGTCTCCCGTACTACGCTCTTTACGAAACCGAATTGAGAATCAGAGAGTATGGCATTGTCGTCCAAGTAACCGCATAGCCTTTCTATAACAACATTTTCAAAAATTTGAACAATGTGGATTACAGCACCTTTAAGCTCATCGGGAAATATGCCAGATCTGAGGCTTAGATTCACTAAGTAAGATAAAGGATCATTTAAGGAACCGTTAGAACATTTTCAGATTTTACTTGTTATGTTATCAGCTCCACAGGAGGTACTGCTCTTTAACGTTTTAATAATTAGCATGATTTCCTTAGGAGTAGTTGGTCTCATATACAAAGAAGCGTTTGGGGACTTTATCCGTACAACATTGATAAATCATCCTCAGATTTATTTAAGTTGTTAAGATGAGTATTCGCTAGTTTTGAGCCAATATTCGTGAATTACTCATTGCAAATATCTGCAACCTGGGATTCAGAACCGGAAACCTTAATAACCTTCGTGTAATTTTTTACTTCTAAAATAGTTTTGTTAGAATTGACTTTGCTTCCAGATGCTTCACTAATGACATTCCAGACATCTTTAACATTTTTGCCAGCATTTTTAAATTTTTCCTTAAAATATTCATTTCTTGTTTTCCTTATAAGTAGATTACATAGATTTCGATACTTTATATATATCCTTTAAAATCGGGTTTTCATTTTGTCTTTTATAGTTTTTGTGTATTTTAAAAATTTAAAAAGTATATATTTAAATCACCTAAAATAACTACATTCTTAATGTTATTGAGTTGTCTTAATAACGCATTCAATGTTTCTAGAAAAATATCTATGTTATAGCTGGAAGGCGATCTGTAGATACCTAACAAAGTAACTTGATCCAAGCTTAATTTTAGGCAATTGGCTACTAATAAATTAATTTCTTCATAAGTGTAATTTAAATGAGTTTTGATAAATATGACTACACCGTCATTTTGTATGGGGTTAATTTTAGTGTATATAGATGTATAGCCCGGTAAGTATTGCGTAGGTTTTCTGTTTTTAATTCTACATTCAGATAAAATTAAAATATCGAACTCTGATTTAAGATTATGAAAAGTAGCCAGAATATTAATATGACGTTAAATGATAATATTTTGATGAACATTTCTGTACATATAAATTTGTTAACATTCGTTTTCGTCATGTGTAACTATAGTATAAGTGATTCCTAGATGCCTATCTAAATATTCAGTAAGATTTGTTAAACTATCAGCCATAATAAAAGATAATGGAAGTGCAATTTGATTTTTTACCCGAATAGATGGAGCATTTTCCCCAACTGTTGAACAATGTAAAGTGAAATATGTTTACTTTGATTACATAATCCAATATATTTTGTGTTACGATTCGGATGATAACCGGAATAATCACTGGAAATGACCCACCCCAAAAGAACAAACATGCAATAGAATTAAAGTTGAGTCATATAGTAGCTAAGACGCTTCCCCTTCTTTACCCACACTAACGCTATCCTCCTTTACTCCAAGCATAATATTTCATGTCGAAAGATTTAAAAAGTTAAATAGCGGGAATTAATATTGTTTACTTTACAATATTTTGTAGAATTTCTTAAATTTTCTTAGCATCAAAGATTGTAGAGTTTACTCGTGCACAAAAACAATTTTTGTCCTCGACTTAATATTAGCCGCCTCCCTGCGGGCTCGGGCAGTTAAAAATCTCGGACAAAAAATGACTTGATTTGTGCACTTGTTAGAAAATCGACTATGGTTGATCGAGTTTAAAGACTGATCGTCAGTACCTGTCAATAATGTCTTCCATTTCTTCCAGCACTTGGGCAATGTGTTTAGACGGTACGGGCGGCGGGCCGGCGGCCACGGCGGCGCGCAGGTCGGCGCCGTACAGCGGCAGCCGCCAGCAGCGCCGCTCGTTGCTGACCGCCAGCCGGCGCAGGCACTCGCGCCGCCGCTCCTCCAGGCGCCGCGCGGCGGCGGCGAGCGGCGCGGGCGCGGGCGGCGCGGGCGCGGGGCGCGGCGGCGGCGGGCGCGCGGCCACGGCGGGCGGGGGCGGGGGCGCGGCGCCGGGCCCGCCGGCCGGGGGCGCGCGCGGCACGAGGCGCAGGTGCAGGCGCAGGCGCGCGGGCGGCGGGCGCGGCGGCTCGGGCGGCGCCTCCAGCTCCTGCACCATGCGGCGCGGCGGCGCCAGGTGGCGCGTGCGGTGCGCGGCGAAGGCCCCCGCGCCGCTCGCCTCGAACGTGGCGAGGTCCCCGCAGAGGCGCGCGGCGGAGGCCTGCCGGTACCGCACTTCGGGGCAGAGCGCCAGCGCCGGGGCGGCGTACCGCAGCGCCGGCAGGGACAGGGGCGACACCACCGGCCGCGGCTCGAACAGGTCGGGGTGGTTGCACACCTGATCGAACAAAAAGAACGTCTTTTAAAACATGTGCAGCGGAAACTAAATGTAGGTCGATTGAAATCTGGCAAATGAAAAAGTGTAAGTAATGAAGAAGGAAGGCAAAAGCAAGGAGGCTGTCCGCGCGAACCTTCCGGAGCTGCATGAGCACGTTGATGACGCTGAGCAGGTTCCCGGAGGCGAGGCTCTGGCGCGTGTGCGCGCGCGCCATGAAGTCGTCGTAGAGGAACCGCTGCCGCTTGGCGAGCCGGCACATCACCACGTGCTCGTACTTGCGCGGCATCTGGCGCTCCACGTCCGCCTTCAGCCGGCGCAGCAGGAACGGCCGCAGCACCTGCACGTTAAACCACCACATGACCTTATCATTTCAAAATTATTTATATCACTAAGCAAAAGTTATAAGGTATTCATATTGTAAATTTTTGGTGTTGTCCATGAAGATTGTAATAAAACCAACACAAGGCAGTGTTTCTAATATCCACTGTTGATGCACGCGGCCACGTGGCGCGCCGCTCGCGCAGTGCGAGTGTGTAGTTACCTCGTGCAGGCGGCGCACGAGCGCGTCGTTGCGCGCGGCGCCCTCCGCGGCGGCGGCCACGTGGCGCGCCGCTCGCGCAGTGCGAGTGTGTAGTTACCTCGTGCAGGCGGCGCACGAGCGCGTCGTTGCGCGCGGCGCCCTCCGCGGCGGCGGCCACGTGGCGCGCCGCTCGCGCAGTGCGAGTGTGTAGTTACCTCGTGCAGGCGGCGCACGAGCGCGTCGTTGCGCGCGGCGCCCTCCGCGGCGGCGGCCACGTGGCGCGCCGCTCGCGCAGTGCGAGTGTGTAGTGGCGCCCTCCGCGGCGGCGGCCACGTGGCGCGCCGCTCGCGCAGTGCGAGTGTGTAGTGGCGCCCTCCGCGGCGGCGGCCACGTGGCGCGCCGCTCGCGCAGTGCGAGTGTGTAGTTACCTCGTGCAGGCGGCGCACGAGCGCGTCGTTGCGCGCGGCGCCCTCCGCGGCGGCGGCCACGTGGCGCGCCGCTCGCGCAGTGCGAGTGTGTAGTTACCTCGTGCAGGCGGCGCACGAGCGCGTCGTTGCGCGCGGCGCCCTCCGCGGCGGCGGCCACGTGGCGCGCCGCTCGCGCAGTGCGAGTGTGTAGTTACCTCGTGCAGGCGGCGCACGAGCGCGTCGTTGCGCGCGGCGCCCTCCGCGGCGGCGGCCACGTGGCGCGCCGCTCGCGCAGTGCGAGTGTGTAGTTACCTCGTGCAGGCGGCGCACGAGCGCGTCGTTGCGCGCGGCGCCCTCCGCGGCGGCGGCCACGTGGCGCGCCGCTCGCGCAGTGCGAGTGTGTAGTTACCTCGTGCAGGCGGCGCACGAGCGCGTCGTTGCGCGCGGCGCCCTCCGCGGCGGCGGCCACGTGGCGCGCCGCTCGCGCAGTGCGAGTGTGTAGTTACCTCGTGCAGGCGGCGCACGAGCGCGTCGTTGCGCGCGGCGCCCTCCGCGGCGGCGGCCACGTGGCGCGCCGCTCGCGCAGTGCGAGTGTGTAGTTACCTCGTGCAGGCGGCGCACGAGCGCGTCGTTGCGCGCGGCGCCCTCCGCGGCGGCGGCCACGTAACGCGCCGCTCGCGCAGTGCGAGTGTGTAGTTACCTCGTGCAGGCGGCGCACGAGCGCGTCGTTGCGCGCGGCGCCCTCCGCGGCGGCGGCCACGTGGCGCGCCGCTCGCGCAGTGCGAGTGTGTAGTTACCTCGTGCAGGCGGCGCACGAGCGCGTCGTTGCGCGCGGCGCCCTCCGCGGCGGCGGCCACGTGGCGCGCCGCTCGCGCAGTGCGAGTGTGTAGTTACCTCGTGCAGGCGGCGCACGAGCGCGTCGTTGCGCGCGGCGCCCTCCGCGGCGGCGGCCACGTGGCGCGCCGCTCGCGCAGTGCGAGTGTGTAGTTACCTCGTGCAGGCGGCGCACGAGCGCGTCGTTGCGCGCGGCGCCCTCCGCGGCGGCGGCCACGTGGCGCGCCGCTCGCGCAGTGCGAGTGTGTAGTTACCACGTGCAGGCGGCGCACGAGCGCGTCGTTGCGCGCGGCGCCCTCCGCGGCGGCGGCCACGTGGCGCGCCGCTCGCGCAGTGCGAGTGTGTAGTTACCTCGTGCAGGCGGCGCACGAGCGCGTCGTTGCGCGCGGCGCCCTCCGCGGCGGCGGCCACGTGGCGCGCCGCTCGCGCAGTGCGAGTGTGTAGTTACCTCGTGCAGGCGGCGCACGAGCGCGTCGTTGCGCGCGGCGCCCTCCGCGGCGGCGGCCACGTGGCGCGCCGCTCGCGCAGTGCGAGTGTGTAGTTACCTCGTGCAGGCGGCGCACGAGCGCGTCGTTGCGCGCGGCGCCCTCCGCGGCGGCGGCCACGTCGGCGAACCACTCGCGGAAGTGCGAGTGCGACGCGAACACGGCCGGCATGAGGAAGTGCATCAGCGACCACAGCTCCAGCAGGCTGTTCTGCAGCGGCGTGCCCGTCAGCAGCAGGCGTCTGCAACAAACCACGTGCCCGCTCAGCTAACACCTCGTTACATGCTATACCCTACTTATTCCTTCCGTAACGTAACCTCCAACAAAAAAAATGGATGTTCCACCCCTAATACTGCAGAAACTAAGAAACAAGCTCCCATACTAACCCACTTTTTTTGTTGTAAGGTTTTGAGCTTCCCTACATACTTACTTACTGAATTTAGTAAGTGTTTTGATCGGATAGACCATTTACTGCTTCTCGAAAAGCTATCGCAGGCTGGAGTACACGGTAACTTATATCGCTGGTTTACCTCTTACATCAATAATCGGACTCAGGCGGTTGCTGTCAACGGATTTTTGTCTACCTGGTTACCAATTCCATCTGGGGTTCTGCAAGGGTCCTTATTGGAACCTTTGCTCTTTGTTATTTTTATAAATGACGTTGGATCTTGTTTCAATAACTCTAATCATCTTATTATATGCCGACGATACAAAAATCTATAAGGCTGTCAAAAGTATTGATGATTGCAACCTTCTTGAAACGGATCTGAACAGTTTCGAAATTAACTGTGTAAAAAATAAATTTGATCTGAACGTTTCTAAATGTTGTGTTAAACTACATGCTATCCCAAAATCCTCTCTAAAACAGGTAATATGAAAGATCGTGGGATCATCTAGGATACTAAAGTAGCTTATGATGATCATATTGACTTTATTATTAAAAAGGCCTCTAAGTCCCTCGGTTTCATAAAAGGTCCACCTCAATGTTCAAAACCCTAAAGCCAATAAAGGTACTAAATTGTTCATATGTGCGCAGTATCCTAGAGTATGCATCAGTAGTTTGAAACCCAAAGTACAATGTTCATATTGATTGAATAGAACTTATTCAAAAACGTTTCCTTCGATACCTTCAATTTAAATGTAAGAGAAAGGACCATTTTTTTCGACATTTTGTAATTTTGTATGCTATTAATATTAGCTAAGCAGGCATGATTTAATGCACATTTGTTACACCTTAATGTAACCCTGTTTATGGCAAATAAATGATTCTCGTCTCTTCATGGTTATGAGACTAGGTGTATAAAGTATAATTTTCTACCTTTGACTAAAAGACGGGAAGGCCTGACCTGGTATATATGTTAAACATTTTGAATGCAGGAATCGACTGTCCTGATCTTTTGGAAAAAGTATTCATCTATGTACCTCGTAGTTTATCTGTAGAGTCAGTAACTCATTTAATGAGCTTGTAACACAACATAATAGCTTAGTATTGTTTTGTTCAAAACCCTCGGAAATAAGGCGAGTATTTAATAATATATCTTCTTTGGCTACACTCGGTCGCGAGCGCAGCATCACTCATTATAATCAGATTATTGTTACGTATACCTGAGTGCGGAGAGGAGGAAAGTAGCTTCCACTTGTTAGCCGAATGTCCGCTACTCACTGCCAACATGGGAATACTTAGGAACTGACAAACTAGAGGCAAAGGACTTAGAAAACATTTCCTTATTAGACATTCTGCACTTCTGCAGGGCCACCGGTAGATTCAAGGAGGTGACGCTGACGGAGCACCAGTGAACCCAGTGCTCCACCACTGGGAATTGGGTGAAATAGTTCCAACATCAGGAGCTGATCACCCGTCTGCGTGCATCGCAGCCGTCCCACCAACAAGTACAAGTAGAAGTACGTATACCTACATATTTTAAAATTAGTTCTCAATAAATAAGTCTCTTTCTCTAGCTTCTAAGTCTCCATCCAGATTGTGTATCTGTTCTGAATAAATATAAATAAATACACACCGGGTGTAAAGGACAGCGTCCCGCAAACTGATAGGGATTGCTCAGTCAACGAAACTGAACAACTATCACCAGGTTTTTTTTTCAGGAGATGAAAACAAAAAGAACTTCCCGTACAAAATTACCACCTCGATAAGACAATTGGTATGGAAAATCCTTTTTTTTTAACTTCCTGAAAAAGAATCCTGCTGATAGTTGTTTAGTTCCGTTGACTGAGCAACCCCTATCAGTTTGCGGGACGCTGTCCCTTACACGGTGTGAGTTACACCCTTGGACGAAACAACCTCTGGCCGTGCAATTATGACGTTTTACTCCTTACCCCTCTAGACTGACAGTAGGTATTTTGGCCAAAGTAAACAAACTACCAACGTCAGTGTGACTTCAAATTTCGGAGAGGAAACATACCTTTGAAAATTGTGAAATATGCTGTTTTGTTTAGCAAAACTTATAGTGATCGAATAAGCAATTTTTTTTTATATGTTATTGTATTTTAGATTAATATTTCTTGTTATTTTCTTCTAAAATGAATAAAATGCGCGGTGACAGGGGTGAATAATACGACCCAATAAAACATCCAGGCTTTTGAATGCATGTAAACCAATATTTTGTCATTCTCTAATGAGTCTGATTATAATTGTATTTTTTAATTCGTTCATTCATTTCTGTTCCTCTAGAGACGTGACACTATCGATGAACGATATCGATAGGAATGATTTACAGCATCGTCGCCGGTCTACGAAAAACATAAACATTTGAACGGACAACGCTAATATTTTATGATCTGTTGACTGGTATAAGTTGTATCTGTGGTCACGTGACTTTTTATTTTCATTTACAACTAATTATGCGCACGTCTTAGTACGCGTTGTAGTCATGAACAATGTTGGTTATGCTGTTCTTTGTTTACAAGCACCTGTCTCTGTGGTCTAGCAGTTTGCGCCATGAGATCTCGACACAGAGGTCCCGGGTTCGATTTCCGACGGGGGATAATGACTTTGCGTTGTTGTTTCTAGTTTGGTTATGACATTGCATTGCTGATCACCTCATTGTCCGGAAAGTGGCATGATCCATTTCTGATTTGTCTCTGGTCGTGTTATGTATGTCTGCAAAATATTTAGTTGAATAAAAAAGTTAACAATGGAAACCAAAACAATTTAAAAAATAAAAAATGGTTGAAATACAGCCAAATTTAATTAAATGACAGCCTCCTAAATAAGGCAGTATGATATATATCCTTTGTTGAGTCCAATGTCACTTAGTTGAATAAAAAAGACTCCCATCGAAATCGGTTCAGTAGTTTTGGCGTCATTTGATAGCATACAGACAGAAAGACAGATAAATATTTTTAAATTTATTGTATACGTCTTGTGGTATCGCTATAATGCCTATGGCAATAATGTTTTGTTGAAAATATTTAAAGTACAGACAAGACCTCTAGAGATGTATTAGTGTATGTATAGATAATGGTATAAATTCAATGAATAGTGATCGATTTGAAATTTGAATTTACTATTATTTAAAAAAAATATATAACCTCTCGAATCCCAGCACTTCGAACTGTCAAAAACCGCCATTTCCCACGCGGTTTGACGCGAGATAAAATTGCCGACTCGATATCGCGTCCGTGGGAGTTAGGGGTTTGAATCGTGCCTAGCGCTGCTCTTATACAGGCTGATATTTATTTTCATAGTGTTTTAAGTTTATGACAAAATAAAACATTAGTGTTATGTGTTAAAATGTTTATTAAAAATAATTAACAGTATTACAACTTATATATACAAATATACTCTAACTGCTTTCGTGGTCTAGTGGTTTGAGCCATGGGCTTACGATCCTGAGGTCCTGGGTTCGATTCCCAGGGGGCACACGTTGAGCACCGGAAACAGTACTGCTGCAGGCTCGGCTTCGTCTATTGGATTGTCTTCTTGCATATTTGCTGAAATATGTTTATTTTCTAATTATCGTTTACTTACGATACAAATTCAATGAGCCCAAACACGGTATAGTTACGTTGAATGGTTGAAGAGTTATTGTGATCACCTTCCGGCTCCATCATCAGACCCTGGGTTAGTACCCAGGCTATGTGGTCATGCATAGCATAATCATATCTCGTTATCATACATAACTACGATACCTAAAACATAGAAATTGAAATATAAAACTGAACACACTGTATATGAATTGCGAGGGAAAAATGGCGGCAACGGTTTTTTCGAGGATCGTTGAGTGTGACGATTTATGTTGAATTTCTATGCATTTTTGCATGTTTCAACTAATAAATGTTTCAACTAAACGTTGTATTTTAGTAAAAGAATGTTACTCACCAAAAATAATCCATAAAAACGTAGAAAAAAGCACCAAAAACAATTATTTTAGCGGGACGCATACAAAACTCGCGCTCAACGTGACACTACGTGACGTGTTCACATTTCTAAGATTAAGGAAACATCATTCACTCAATCATTCATTCTTTATACAACACTATCAAAAAAGTCATATAACCCAAATATTTAAAAAGTGTCATAAATTTACAAATATGTTAGGAAGCGCGTACTATAAATATTTGTTCGGGTATTATCTGTCACACTTCCCTCCCCCCAGTTTGGTTGAACGAGTTCTCATACATTTTCAGTTACACCCCATATGATGTCATTTTAAGTATTTCAAGACCAAGACTCATAAACTCATTAAAATTTGAAAATGGATAATAAGCATTAGTATTTCCTAATTTCTTTTTCATTCCCTTAGATTTTAAAGACGTAACAAGTAACAAGTCATTTGACGTATAGTTTACAAGAAAAACATTCAGCCGTTTCCTGTCAGGGATAGCCCAAAACCATGGCGCGTTTCAAAAGTGAATGATTATGATTTTTTATTTTATATTAAACAGCTAGCTGTAATGTAACTGCGTGATATATTTTTAGAATCAGCTTAATATGCCCTTTCATTGGATACGCCACACGATAGGTTTTCGATCAAAAACAAAATTTATTTGTAGTGTATTTATAGTATTGTTTATTAGATTGAAGTTTATAATGTATTGTATTTTATGTATTGATATGGGTCTCAGTTGCCTGAAATAAAACAATAAATAAATAAAAAATAATTGCCCCATTAAAAAATTTCTACCACACTCACCCAGGATAAAAAAATACGATGAGTCTTGGACTAGACTAAAAATACTTAAAATGACCTACTGAACATATGTAGTGAAACTCAAAACCCTACAACAATAAAAAATAGTCTAGTCGCTTATTTACTACAGTATAATGGGTTAAAATTTCTATGAAAGTCTGCTAATTTTAAAATTAGTATCTTACAATTTTTGTCTTTAGAGTCATGCAGGATCAAAAAACAATAAACACGTGTTTTAGCATTTTTGCGAATTCCACCCCTAAAGAGGTATAAAAGTCAGTAATTTTGTAGTAAGGACGATTTTGTGATTAGATTTAAAAAGCTTGTTCATTATTTCTACCGCAATTTTGCGATTTGCACCCCAAAAGAGGGGTAAAAGTTTGACTGAAAAATCTGTAAATTTTATGACAAAAGCTTGTATCAAAAGCTGACCTCTCAGTTTGGAAGTTGAGCAGCATCTGCCAGCGCTGCGACTTGAAGTTCTTGATGTTCTGCGCCTCGTCCAGGATGAGGTACTTCCACTTCTTGCGGCGGAAGCTCTGGTGGTCCTGCACCACCAGCTTGTACGACGTGATGCACACGTGGAACGAGTTCGCCTTCGTCCACCCCACGCGCTTCAGCTTGCGCTCCTGTCAACACCCATCAATAGCTAAATATTACTGACTGTATTACTAGAATGGTACCTGATCAGTCAGTTAGAACTGTTTAAAAAAAATAGGTTTCAGTTTAAAACATAATTTAAATAGTGTGAGGAGGTGTTCGTACCTTGATGGTGCCGTAGTATGTGAGGATCTTGAAGGCGGGGCACCACTTCTTGAACTCCATCTCCCAGTTGAGCACGACGGAGGTGGGCGCGACGACGAGGTGCGGCCCCCAGTCGCCGGCGTCCAGCGCCAGGTGCGCCAGCAGCGCGATGGTCTGGATGGTCTTGCCGAGCCCCATCTCGTCGGCCAGGATGCCGTTGAGGCGGCGCGCGTGCATGGTGGCCAGCCAGTGCAGCCCCACGTGCTGGTACTCGCGCAGCGCGTGGCGCAGCAGGCGCGGCACGGGCGTGCCCACCGCCGTGTCCGCCAGCGTGGTGCCGGTGGGCTGCAGCGCGGCCGCCAGCGACGCGCACGCCTCCACGCGCTTCTCGCCGTCCTGCGCGTGCTCGGCGCCCCCCGCGACCCCCTCGCCCCCCTCGCCCGCCGCCTCGTCCGGGGCGGGGTCGGGCGGCGCCACCAGCTCCTCCAGCGGTCGCGACGAGCTCGAGTCCGAGTCCGAAGACTCGTCCTCGCCCGTGTCGGGCTCGGTGTCGGTGTCGGTGTCGGTGTCGGCGTCCGTGTCGGTGTCGGTGTCTGCGGGCGGGGCGGGCGCGTCGGCGTATCTCTTGACGAGCTCGTCGATGTTGAGCTCGGCCTCGTGCTGCAGCGCGGCCAGCTCGGCGGCGTGGTCCTCGGCGCGCTCGCGGCGCTCCTGCTCGGCGATGGTGTCCTCGTCGTCGGCGGAGTCGTCGGCGTCGGGCCCGTAGTCGCTGAGCGGCGGCGACTGGTCGTGCGGGTCGTGCGCGGCGCGCGGCGGGGCGCGGGGGGCGCGAGCGCGGCGCGGCGCGGCGGGCGCGGCGGGCGCCAGGTTGGCGGCGAGCTGGCGCGAGTACCGCTCGGTGCGGTCCACGATGTAGCTGAGCTGCTCGTCGAGCGCCTCCTTGCGCGCTCGCTCCACGCGCTTCTCTCGCTTCCACTCAACCAGCTTCTCCACGTTCATCCAAAATGTCCTTATCTCTTTGGCGGCGAATGCTGCTATTCTTTTCAATTGTAATTCCTGTGCTTTTTCTGCTTTTTGCGCTGCTGCAGCTTTGTCTTGGAAATACTTTTGTACTGCGCGAGCGCACTGACAACGAGAACAAAATAAAGGTACAGAACATTTAAAATAATACTCCATGTCAATAATAAAATATGCAAAAACAATTAAAATACCACAAGTGGACAGTTCAAACTAAAAGTAGGTACCTTTTTAGCGGCTTGTTTCTTCCACTTGCGTTCGTGCGCGAAGTCCTGCGCGAGCCAGGCCATCTCCTCGAGCAGGTAGTCCCAGTGCGCCTTCGGGCGCGGCGGCTCCAGCACGCGCGGCAGGCGGCGCTCCGCCCACAGCCCCGCGCGCGCCAGCTCCGCCACGCGCCGCGCCACATACGCCTCCTGGCGGGCCTTCTCCACCACCTGCACACGCCCGACGGAAACATTCTCACTATCATCTCATCATTAAGGCCTATTGCGGTTCAATATGCTTCTACCAAACCCAGGCACAAATACAGTACCTCCACCAGACGCCAAAATGGACAAATGTCCAGAGTTTCAGTTTCCCTCGTTTTTGGATTCTCTTCACTTTCATGTCTTTAACATTGCTGGACTAGGTTCCGTACCTGCTGGACTGGGAGCGATAGAAAAATATAGAATATTCCAGCTGTAAATAGAAATCAGTAGAGAAACACGAGTATTTCAAAACGTGACAACCTATCATTAGCAAGTACTGTGTCTTTCTGATGTGACATCAAACTTGTCCAGATGTGGCGAAAACGCCCTTTCATAAATCATTTATTTTTCGTCATCACAGCGTTCACACATCACCCTTTTATGAGGTCTTTGACGCTTTACCTACCCTTTATGGCTATATGTATGTTTACCATTACATAAGTTCTTATTCGTAGGTACCTCTTGTGCGCCAGCGGCGGCAGCGCTCCCCCCGGACGGCACAGCTGCCGGGTTGGCTGGAGCAGCTGGTGCGGCTGGTGCGGCGGGCGCGGCGGGTGTGAGGGGTGCGGGTGCGGGTGCGGGCGCGGTCGTGGGCGCGGGCGCGGGCGGCGGGTCGGGGGGCGGCGGCGCCAGCGCGGGCGGCCGCCGCGCCTCCAGGAATGCCACCAGCTGCGGCGCGGGCGGCCGCTTGCGCCACGCCGCGTAATCCATCATGTTGCCGCCCGCCTGCAGGAAGTACAGCTCGCTCAGCTGCTCGGTGAATCTACAAAAATGAACCACAGTCACGGAGATGCAGTTTAACTAACGAGAGCGACGTGCCACAAAAGCTACAACTTACCTGTCGCGAATAGACTTAAGCCGCAGTAGTTTGTACTCGAGTATGCGTTTCCGCAGTGCCGCGGAGTCGTCGGCGGCCAGCTTGGGGCGCTTCCTGGGCGGCTCGAGGGCGCGCGACGCGGTGCCGTTGACGGCGGCCGCGCCCCCTGCACCCGCACCCGCCTGCACCGCCGCCCCTCCCCCAGCGACCGCGCTGCCGCGTTCCACTCCCTGAATCAAATAAAAACTTTTTACAATAAATTAAATAATTAAAATTTTGCCGGCATAGGTTTTGGTTATTTTTTTTAATAATTTTACGGTGGGTCACTTATTACCGCGCTCAGTCGCAGCTGTAAAGCGCACTTATAAAGGGCGAGAAAGCCAAAACCTTAGGTATTCCAAATATCCGGACAATATACAAAGAAGCCTGCGAGCCGTCGGTCAATCAGCTTATACTTCTTTTGCGCCCCATGCGACTATATCTAGAAAGCCGACGTTGTGGTTTATGGTCGGTTGGTTAAATGCCGTTTCCCTAGTCTAAGTACCGGGGATAACCAATGGTTATTATAGTTATTATTTATTTATTCAGAACACCTACAGCTAGATTACAATAACTAATACATAAAAATATATCAACATAGCCATTTACAGGTGCCCGCAGATAGATACACAATCTGGATGGAGACTTAACAGCTAGAAAAAGAGTCAATTATTGACAACTAATTTTAAAATATGTTATATGTAACAATAATTTAATTATAATGAGTGGTGCTGCGCTCGCGATCGAGTGTAGCCAAAGAAGTCATTATTAAACACTCGTCTTATTTCCGAAGGTTTTTAACAAAACAAATCTAAGCTATTACATTGTACAAACTTATTAAATGAATTACTGGCTCTTAATAGGAATGAATTTCGACAATAGTTTGTTTTCGCTCGGATTAGCTAGTGTCTTCTTGTGTCTGACAGATAAACTACGAGGTACATAGATGAATACTTTTTCCAAAAGATCAAATATACCAGGTCAGATACTTCCCGTCTTTAGCCAAAGGTAGAAAATTATAATTTTACACCTAGTCTCATAACCATGGCCCTTTCTCTTGCATTTAAATTGAAGGCACCAAAGGAAAGGTTTTTGAATACGTTCTATTCGATCAATATGAACATTGTACTTTGGGTTCCAAACAACTGATGCATACTCTAGGATACTGCGCACATATGAACAATATAGTACCTTTATTGGCTTTAAGGTTTTGAACATTTAGGTGGATCTGTTTATGAAACCAAGGGACTTAGAGGCCTTTTTAATAATAAAGTCAATATGATCATCATAAGCTACTTTAGTATCCTGGATGATCCCAAGATCTTTCATATTACCTGTTTGAGAGAGAGGATTTTGAGATAGCATGTAGTTAAACACAACCAGGTTCGGTTTATGGGTGAAAGTTGTTACCATACATTTAGAAAAGTTCAGGCCTAATTTATTTTTTATACAGTACATTTCGAAACGGTTCAGATCCGTTTGAAGAAGATTGCAATCATCAATAATTTTGGCTGCTTTATATATATAATTTTTTTTAACAAGATCCGACGTCATTTATAAAAATAACAAAGAGCAAAGGTCCCAATAAGGACCCTTGCAAAACCCCAGATGGAATTGGTAATCAGGTTGAAAAAATCCGTTGACAGCAACGGCCTGAGTCCGATTTTTGATGTAAGAGGTAAACCAGCGATATAAGTTACCGTGTATACCAGCCTGCAATAGCTTTTCAAGAAGCAGTAAATGGTCTATCCGATCAAAACACTTACGAAAATCAGTAAACACAGTGTCAACCCGCCTCCATCTGCGATGTCACATAATCATTAAATACCAAAAGGTTCAATGTGGTAGACCTACGCATCAGGAAACCATGTTGTTCAGGTGAAAAGAAAGATTGAAGGGACTCATAAACCTGCCGGTAAACTTAGTATTTCAAATAATTTTACAAATATACAGAGTTTTGATATTGGTCTAAAAAAAATACATTAGACCTATCACCACCTCTATGCACTGCTGTTATGAATGCTGATTTCTGCTGAGTACAGGTACATCTCCTTCACTAATTGACCGTCTAAAAATTATGCTTAAAGGGGTAACTAATTTATCTGCACAGTTCTTTATTAATATATACATTTTTTTTATCACTACAATCTGTCCACTAGGACAATAAGCAGTTTTGTTGTACGAGTGAGTGGCGTGAAGGAACCGCAACCAGTGTTGCTGCTTCCTAAATAATGTGGGTTCTTTTCAGGCGGCGGAGCTCAGAGGCAAGAGGGTTTGGATGGTTGCCTAGGCGTTCAAGGTGCCTTTTCTGAAGTTGTTGTATTTCAGCAGTAACAGCTGGCATGTTGAGGTATTCATGTATCTCATCAGTTTTAGTGAACCACAGAGCATTAATAATGGAATGGAGAATGGCATTTTAAGTTTGTTGCAGGCAAATTATGTTGCTTTTGCTGGCTACCCCCCAGAATTGGATACCGTATGTCCAAATAGGTTTTCAATAGATTGTTTAAGCCTGGTTAAAAATACTCTTTCCCAAACTTTGGAAAGAACAGGTGTAAGGCTTATAGGCCGGTATGAAGTTACACCATGCGCAGGTTTACCAGATTCATGAATCATAATAATCTGTGAGATCTTCCATGTAGCTGGTACGTAAGATGTTCCAAAGGTGGCATTGAACAAACAGGCCTTCTTTTTCTTTAAGAAAGTGATACATTTTTTAGGAAGTTCTTTTTACACTTTGGCTGTTATGAGATCGAATCCTGGGACTTTCCTAGGGCAAGTGAACGAATTTTCTGGCTATTTCTTTAGGTGATGTTGGTTTGATAGGCAGGCACATTTGTAGGTCTTGCTCTAAGATGGTGTCAATTCAATTCAATTTTTGTATAATATGGCTTCTGTCGACTGAGGACAATTCCGCCAGTGTCTAAGTTGGAGAATACACGTTACCACCTTTTAAGAACACACGATACTGACTGACAAATGATCAGTTGTGAACCTAAAACAAACAAATATTAAACAATTAGCATGCAACATAAAATAGTAAATAAATGAATAAATATTATAAACGTATATTATAAGTCTCAATATACTCTATAACAGATTCAGTTTCATTTTCTATTCCTTCGTTGGGTTTGAAGACATTTGCCAAATGACATGCAAATACTTCAGCTTTTTCCTGGACGGTTCTAGCCCAAGAGGATGACGTCGTCACTTTGATTGGAGGGACTGTGTCTTGTGGTCCTTCGAGGATCTTGGTAGCCTTCCAGAGAGATTTGTCTCCACATCCAGTTGGAGTCAAAGATTGGATTTTGTTCCTAACAGTGCAATTTTTGTTTACCCCTAGAATATGTTTTAGGACTTTTGTTGCACGATTGTAATTGGTTTTATCAGCAGGGTGACGAGATTCATGCTTCTTCTTAGCCGACGCGTTTCGAGATTTTTTTGTTTTACTTCTAAAGGATGGGTCGGACTATTGTAATAGTCATCTAGCTGCGGAGCGTTTAACCAGGCGGCAGTTTGAATTAAGTTTGTTATGTGTAGGGCAGCCTCATCTACTTTATCTTTTGTTTACAATGGGTGTTTCATGTTTATATTGTCATCAAAGTAGATTCTAAAACTTTCCCAGTCAGTTTTATGATTAAATAAGCCCTCAGGTCTTTCAGTGCATATAATGGTGGTACTAAGTGTTAGAATGACAGGAGTATAGTTTGATGAGCCATCCAAACAAGAATAATTTTTTGTATATAGCTGATTTATGCCCTTACAAATAAAGAAGTCGATAAGATCTGGTAGCTTATAACTTTCTGTGGGCCAATGTGAGGAACTTCCACTAGATAAAGGCTGTAAATTGTTTCTGTCAATGCTTTTCTTTAACTCTCTTCCTCTAGTGAGAGTTAGGCTTTGTTTTTCGCGTTTCAGTCTCGACCGGCGATAAAACGAGGGCCTAGAGTCTTGAAGTATGCTGTGAACATTTCTTCTGTTATCTTGTGTTTGGGTGGGCAGTAAATTGAAGACAATATGATAGGACCAGCACAGTCTTCCAATCTCACAGTGGTGGCCTGAATGTGGTCAGTAGGGTAGATGTTCATAGAAGAGTGCCTTAGGTTACTCTTAATGATGAGTGCTGTCCCGGCATGGGCCCTACCAACAGGGTGAGGAGTAAAGTAGGTATGGTAGCCTCGAATATTACAAGAGCTTCTTTCGGTGGCATGAGACTCAGAAACCAAGACGACGTCGAGGTTGTGTGTTGTAATGAGGCACTCCATTTCATCAATGTGTGTGGACAGACCATTTATGTTCCAGGCTGCGATACGTAGGTTGGTCATTTTGTTTCTAATTTAGTGATAATGGTTGTCATAAGCGTCACCAGGTTGCTTATTTGTTGAATGAGGGTATCAAGTTACTGATTCTGTTTTAACAATAACTCCTCTAATGATGTGTGTTTGGGGGGTTCTTCTGTATCATTTATTGGAGCTTTGTGTTGTCGCCCAGCTGATACATCTGAGTAGCGCTGCTTGACGGAAGGATTTTCTTGTGTGTGATATTGGATTTCTGACTGAGAGCGGGGTGGTAGAGGGTATTCAGCAGTAAATATTTTCTGCATACCACTTATTTTAGTTTTCCTGGCTAAAATTTCAATATAAACTTGACAGCCTTTGTAGTTTGCTGGATGGTCGCACGAACAAAGGGCACGTTTGGCAGGTGTTTTCTTTATCCTTTTTAGGGCATTCTGAAGTTTTGTGTTCTTCTGCAAATTTGAAGCAGCGAAATGGTCTCATGCAGTTGTTTTTACAATGATCATATTGCTGGCATCAGTGGCATTGTACAATACCTTGTTGCTTTTTGGGATCTTCAATTTTCACCCATTAGTGGAAAATGTATTGGATTGTCTTTACCTCCTTATTCATAATTCCTGGTTCGATGTTCACAAAGAAAGTTGAGGTTGGCTTTTTATTTGATCCATAGCGAGCATTGATGATTTCGCCCCTAACTTTATTGCTGTCTTTTCAATTTCTTCCAAGATTGCCTTATGTGGAGTAGTATGATGTAGGTTGCGAATGACTATGCGGAAACATCTACTTTCTTTCCTGGTGAAGGTATGACTGATGACACCTTGCTGTCTAACGAGGTCTATGCCTTTATTATACTTGTCTGCTGCATCAACCATAATGCGCAGCAAATCTTTATTTACGATTTTAAATTTATAGCTTGCAAGATCAACCACAGTAGACATCAATTTGTTCAACTCGCTTAGATTTTCAATCCCATATAATATGATTACATACATACATATACTCACGCCTTTATCCCTAATGGGGTAGGCAGAGCGAAAACGACCTAAACAAAGGTCGTTCCGCCACGTCTGACAAGTTTTGAGGATTATTACAGATGATCATGACGTATATTGCTTTAGTGACAGGTTGTCAGCCCATCGCCTAAAATTGCAATATACTATAACCCTCGAATCCATTAGCTGGTTTTTACAGCATGCTCTGGAGGTGATGCAGCTGGCACAGTCTATGTTTTTCCATCACTCCCAGTCCAGCATGGAATGAATAATGAATATAATATGATTGGGGGAGGTTTATTGACAGTATTCATTTCATTTTTTTCGCCAGTATCATCCAAAGGTAATACATTGAAGCTGTTTTTGGTCTGTGCTCCAGGTGAGGTAGGTGAAGTACACTCTCCAATTTTACGTTTTTTAACAAGAGGCCGTTGCCAAGGGGGTGGTATTTGCATTTCAGTATCAGGTGATTTTTCATCATTAATTATGATAGGATCTTTCTTATCGGACTCCATAGGTCCAGGTTTTATTGAGTTTTTTGGTGTGTTTACAAAGAAACTTTTGTGGAAGACTTGTTGTGTGTAGACTTTCTGTCCATTATCTTCGGCGACATGCTCGGGATCGAGAGACTTGCTCATGTTGTTTTGGTAGGATTTAAACTCTTAAAGTGGCTACACTGTAATTGTCAGTTGTTTGACATGCGAAGTGACAGTTTGCGCCATCACGGAAAAAAAAAGATTGAATTTGAAGGTAGTGCTAAAAATTTCCAACTGTGCACTATATTTTTACACGAGTTTTAAACAGTTTATTCTGATTTTTGCACTGAGAAAACACTAGCAGTTATTTATTAAACACTGATTGTTATTGTCACTATGCATACACTACTAAATATTTGCAATTAGTTGCTCGAATCTACCCCAAAAGAGGAGCGCAATGCTACCCAGTTGACGTTGACAGACCAATGTTTATTAATATTGGTGATATGTTATCTGGTCCAGCCCCTTTATTTATGTCAATATTTTCAAGTAACTTTAAAACTTCCATTGGATTTATTTCTACGTCATTATCATTAATATTAAAATTATGATAACTGTTATGTAGCGGATTCGATGAGGCAGTTGAAGAAGAGTGCGGTGTAAGAAAAGTCGACTGCAAGTAGCTAGCGAATAAGTTACAAACAGACTCACCCTTATCAGAACTTATATCATTATAATGCATCACCGATGGCAGCGTGTGCGAAGCCTTATTTAGTGATTTAGAGTAAGACCAGAAGAACCGGGGATTTTGAACAACTGATCTTTCCACCTTGTCCAAATATACCTGATAACATTCCTCCTCCATTGTTTTGGCACGATCTCTAAGCAAGGAATATGTTTCATAATCATCCAGGTTACCATATCTTTTAACAGTAGACCATCGCCTGTTCAAAGTAAAAAGATGTGTGCATGAAGATCAGCATTTAAAAGGCTTAGCAGAAGGGAAACCAGACCCAATCCCAGATTAGGTCAGAGTTTTCAAGCCGCGAATGCTTAGCACTGGCCTCTGACATGGCTTAACGACTAATATCTACGGTATTACACGATATTAACCGGGACCAACGGCTTAATGTGCCTTCCGAAGCACGGAAAAAGCGCCGAATAAACGTACATATGAAATTCGATAACCGAAAAACACATTGCTCCCGCTCAGGAGGCAGTGGCACTATCCACTACACCATCGGGCTCAAATTTGGACGTCAGTTATGAAAAGGAAATCCATGGTGACGTAATGACCTGTCTGAGCATGGAGATGGTGAAGTGAATTAATGTCATAAAATAAAAATCAACAATCAATAACCCCCGACATACGATCCTTTAAAAAGTAAAGAAATAATTGTTTAAAACAAATGGAGATCCATTTATGCGTCGTTGTAAACAAATATATTCGAAGTATGGTCAATTTAATTATCTATCTATAAAATATATTCCAATGATATTATACGAAAGTCTCGTTGCTTGTGGTGATGATTACCACAATACGTCTGTTGTTTTCTTTTAGTACGAGGCAAGCCTCTCGCATCCCCCCTGTCTCTGTACCTTCCACCACTGATGCACAACTGCTCCGATCTGGAGAAATTTAGAGAGCCATCATGGGGACGCTAATGAAGCCATTTAAACAATAAAACCAGTTGTAGGAATTTTCTTGCCCGTCTCGGTTGGTTCCTACAGGCCTAATATAACTAACAACCATCCCAGTAAAATTACCTTTTAATAAAAAAACGCATTCAAATCGGTTAGCCCGTTTGGGAGCTACGATGCCACAGACAGACAGATACACAACGCCGTGAAACTTATATTATAACACTCTTCGTTTTTGGACTTTGGGGGTTAAAAATGCGCATTAACGTGCGGTGAATTAAAACCCTGTATTGCTTATCAGATACTTGATCTGATTACAAAATTAGTCGTTTGTTACACTTAAATTTCAATGGGTGCCGTCACATGTTGGCTTGAGAGGTAACGAAATAGTAGATCAACTAGCAAATGAGACCGTTTGTGATGGTAGGGATATACAATGTGAACCTTAGTGAAATACTTAGCGTTTGGGAATTTCAAAGGTTGGTAAGAAAAATGGAAAAATATATTTTTAAGGATGTTTCAGGCACTAAAGATATTTGGTACAGAACCCTTTTGGATGAACCACAATTTTATATAGTGGTTCGACACCTTACAAGAAAAGAACTTGTTTTAGGTTGCGTTTCGGCAATATTCCAGGAAATATTTTTTACCATATGATGGGTGTGAAACATTCTCACCTTTATTTGACATGTAACAAGATTGATGACTAAATCATGTAAGGGCTAGGTTTATAGGCTCAGGAAACGGTAATAATGGTCAGCTGTATTTTTAGTTGGAGGACCCGCTATTCTGCAGAACGGTTGCGTTGAATCGTTTTCGGAGCCTATGCCATTAATAAAAAAAAATCGAGTTATATAATATTTTATATAGTTCGAAAGAGTTCGGTTAATGTACGGCCATGGATTGTACATGCAGGTATTACGAAGCCAATGTTATGTACATGAAGTACTTTTCAACACTTATACTTTCCACTTTCTTTTTCTTCTTCCTTTTCCTTCTCGAACTACTTCAAACTTGGAACTGCCGGCTGGTCAATCGGGGGGAGTCGTGTCAGTCGTTAGACTCTAACGGCGGAGATCCTCTCAGTTCTTACAAAGAACCGTTGTTCGGTTTTTAGCTACTATCGCTGGCAGCCAACAACGTCTCTCTCTCGACGGTGGTGCTGGCTCCAGGATGGGACGCAACGCTTCAACCTCGAGGGGAGCGAGCGCGGCGTATAGGGCTGTGTACACCGCGGTATCGGCAGCAATGTGGGTTTAGCAGTAGTCGTTCGCGGATCGCGGTCGCGGGACGTTGATCCGGTGATAGAGCTGCGGTGGATGAGCGAGATCGTCTGTTCAGGCGGGCGGCTGTGTTGAGGTGAGATGTCAACGCGAGCGTGCGTGGAGCCAGGTGTGCCGCTCTAGCGCGGCCATCTTGCGGTATTCTTGTACGTGGGTTTTCTCTAGCCATTCGCGCGGCGGATCTCGCTTTCTCGCAATAGCGATTCGCGCCAAGTGGGCAGTGCCTCGTCTGTGTTTGACACGTCCAATACGCGGCCGGCGTGTCGAGATCGTAGGTTCTGGTGGACCCCGCCCTAGTTCACTAACGTACTAAGAAGTACGCGGGGCCTCTTCTTTGCGTTCTCGGCGCCCCAGTCAGTGGGCGCACTCGCGGCGGGCGGTACTGGTGGGTCGTATTCAGGCGTGGGTTCACGGCGGGTGGCAGGTGCTTCTAGGCATTCCGGGTCTTGCAGCTTGTCGGCGCGCTCCTTGGCGAGGGCGCAGGCATGCACCCAGCGAAGCATCCCCTCGGAAATGAGGCCTCATAATGCTAATTCGCCGATCACGACGAGGTCACATCGGAGTTTTACGCGGGGGTCCTCATCTGGATGGGTCCATGAAGCGGCTTCGCTGCAGTTATCATTTGCGATGGCGGCGGCAATATTGGACACGTGGGTGCGGACGTCGCGGTTCTAAGAGCCCCTAGCGCGCTGAAGGCCTTCACCGCGCGTGATCTCGGCGGAGGAGGTGCACGACAACGCTAACTGCGGTCGGTGCTGATAGGTTGGAGGGTAGGACGGCGCGGTCGTGGTCGGCGGCGAGGGCGAAACTTTTGCAGGTATTCGTCTTTCAGGGTGCGGTTAGTTGGATAAAGGGTGTGGTTCGGCGGGACGTTTTAGGCATTCTTATTTTTATTTATTTAGAACACCTACAGCTAGATTACAATAACTAATTCATAAAAATATATCAACATAGCCATTTACAGGTGCCCGCAGATAGATACACAATCTGGATGGAGACTTAAAAGCTAGAAAAAGAGTCAATTATTGACAACTAATTTTAAAATATGTTATACGTAACAATAATTTAATTATAATGAGTGATGCTGCGCTTGCGACCAAGTGTAGCCAAAGAAGATATTATTAAATACTCGCCTTATTTCCGAGGGTTTTGAACAAAACAATACTAAGCTATTATTTGTTGTGTTACAAGCTCATTAAATGAGTTACTGACTCTTAATAGAAATGAGTTTCGACGATAGTTAGTTTTTGCTTGCATTTTAGAGCGCCTTGATGTGTCTGACAGATAAACTACGAGGCACATAGATGAATACTTTTTCCAAAAGATCAGGACAATCTCCAGTAGATTTTGATCAATCTTGTCAAGATTAGCCTGTACAACCGCAATCGAATTAGATTTCTCCTCTAATTGGACAGTTGTGTCCGAGAGCTCACGCGTAGATTTGTGAACATACTCTAAGGAGTCCTTTAGATTACCCATCTCCAGCTTCACAGTCTTCACATCCTCCACTCAGGTTGCCAGGGGGGCTAACTGTTTAGTGATATTTTCCATGGTCAGCTTTAACTCGGCGAGTTGTGAGGATCAGCGGTAGTCGCGGCAGAAGATGACAAGGATGACTTGCAATCCAAACAGCGCCAATTACTCTTGCGCTCACCCAATCTGCGGTAGTTGCTTTCCGTGATGCCAGAGCATTGAAAGTCAAATTGACGTCTGCATTTACTGCACGTAGTGCCATCTGACACACTATTACCACAACTTACACATGAGAACATTTCGCGAGTGGGAACTAGAACGCGGCCCTAAAGTTGAGGATCACTGAAAGATCAGGTTTGAAGCAGCGTGCGCTCCGTTAGCGTTCGTGCGAGGAACTTCTTGTTCATTTTAGTCGATGAAAACGCTGCACCGGCTGTCTTGGTTGTCTGGTGATCAGCGCCAACGTAGTTTCGCCGAGACTTAACTGTCGCCCGGTGATATTTGGGGGGTAGGTGGTCAACGACCACCCCTAAATCGGCTAAGGGACGATAACGGCGCACAAGTGATGGAGCGAAAAACTCGCGAACTAAGAAGGCAGTCCCCTAAGAAAGCAATATAGGCTGGAAAAACTCGGATCTTCTTCTCGTAGGCCGCGTCTCGTCTCGATCGAGGCTGAGCCTCACGAGCGTGGTTTCAAAACTTTAATAATTATAATTATAATTTAACTACAGGCAGGTCCTTGGGGCGCTTAAAAAGCTCAGTGTCTTGTCCAGGGTCATAAGCAAACTACACGCCGCGGCGAGATGGAGCCAGCCGGGGGATTCCCCATGGGGGGAGGCCCAACTAGCGACCTCAAGCTCGCGGCAGTCCGTTGAGGTTGTTAGTCCTAGCTAATCGACGTGGAGTAGTGGATGTGAGCATTTGAGAGAGCGGACTAGGAAAGCCTCTCGCTTTTCTTCATTGGAAGGCCACCCTGAGCAGCCGGTATTGAGAGCCTCAGATCTCGATGATACTACTAGCGTCCGCTCCAGTGCGGAGCGCTACCAAGACTTCCGTTAGGATCCTCATCGCCTTCATCCGGATCTGTTCCATTTCTGGGACGGCTGCTCGTGGGCTCTGTTGTCTCGGAGCCCGCTGACGCTGCGGAGGCTCGCCCTGAGGAATGGCCTGAGGGGAGCCGACCGCATTCTGTGCCCGTGGGTGGCTCTTGCTCGATCGGAGGAAGTGGCTTTCTGCGGCGTCTCCTCGGCTTCCGCTTTCTTTTCGGCCGCCGTGAGAGAACCTGCCGCGTTAGTCTCCCCTGCGGTGCCGCTTCCTTCCGCTTCGGTTCCCGCAGGCCGGGGTTGAGGGTACGAGCAGAAAATGACACCCAAGTAGAGTAAGCCATATTTTATCTTTTCTTTATTCTATTCTCTTCAATCCTATGTCTCCGCCTTATCTTAAAGAGAGATTCCCTTTCCACACTGTTACTCTTAATCACACACTTTGCCCATCATGTTACCTCTCTCATACTATCCCATCTTATTCTACCATTTATTTCTCTAATTCTCAACTTAAATCTAAGTGTAACAAATGACTGTAATTTTGTAATTAGATCAAGTATCTGATAAGCAATCACGTGTACAACGCGCCCCAGAAACACAACACACAAGATATTGGAGAGCAGTTCTCGAATCCGTTAAAATAACAAACCTGTCAAATTACTTGATTTGAATATATTGTAGAGCTTCGAATATGGAATAACACTCTGCTCTCATGATCGAAAAATCTCCTCTAAGCTTAATTTAAACAGAGATATCAAGGGTCAAAAAGAGCAGCACCAACCACCTTGAGCGCTTTTGAAAACATCAGTATAAAGTTTGTGATAGCCGGAATATAAATGTTGTAACTCCTGCACAGAAAGCAATTGTAAAGTAGAACTATCATAATTGTGTTTAGCAGATGTCAAACCCCCTATGAGTAGATTAACTTAGTCTGATATATTAATCTTTGAAAGCCATACATTCAGACAAAACATCTCCAGGTGAGGACTTTTATGAAGTTTCCTATCTTTTAAAAAGTTGTGTATATCAATTAATATAGGTACATTTTTGTTTCTCCAGAAACCAGACAAGCTCAAGCTCCTTCATTAGAATCTTTTAAAAAAACACTTAAAAGGTCACTTGTTTTTCTCTTCCTAATAGCTCAGCTATTGCGTATTACCTGGATTCATTGGTTGTAACATTTTCGTGCATTAATATTATGTATATTTATATAGGTATGTATTATAATATATAATATTTATGTATTTCTATGTAGTTAAGTAATTTTTATGTATGACTATTTATTATTGTAATTAATTTATTATATATATAAGTACATTTAATTATCTTATTTATGTATACAATGTATTACCTGAAATGTATACCAGCCCACTAAATCAACTTATATGTTTGTGTGCCCTAAGGTTGCCTGGAAGAAAATGCTGCTTAGCAATAAGGTCGCCTATTTGTACTACTAATTGTTTAAGTGTTTTAGTAGGTTTCTTTACTCTTGACGGGTTAGTTCTAGCAGAATTTAACCAAACAGCCAAATGCAATCTTCTCAGATCAATTATAACTCATTGTAACTTCACAACAAAGACAACTATGAACTGTATGCGATGTCCTGAATGACTTTCATACCTTGATAACAAAAAGTTTCTTCTATGTTTAGAACAAAGCATAGTTTATGTTTACTTGACTATCAGAGAGCCAAAACAACTGCATATTCTTTAGTAAATACAGTAGTTATCTGGAGGCCCTGTGTAGCTCACAGATAAAGTCTGCAATAGCTACAATGTGAGAGGCTGAAAACGAACGTACCATGAGTGCCAGCGCTGTCGGGGCGCAGGAGCCGGCTGCAAGCGACGCGGCGGACTCATCGCGACCGCCCATACTGCTGCATCGCCACTTCACTATTCCAACTGGTCCCTTTTAGTGAAAATATCTCCATGTAACGCAACAGCGTAATATCACAATCACAACACTTTACCGGGACGCGACGCTAAACACTAAATTTATGAGATAACAGTGTTAATCGTTCAAAAACCACCTAACTAGCAATAATATTTCACCAGTTCTTCATTTTATTATAAATTGAGCGTTCCAAACTAGATATCCGCAAACAGTTCACGCAGTTATTAAGATTTTTTTCATTACTACAAACATAACCTGAACCATGGTAAACAAATGGGGTTTTTAGTCTGGCGGCCATATTGGATTCATCAAATACGCCCGTGACCGCACACTGGAACAATCACTAATTATTAGCACTCCAAGATACCATCGAGAAACACAAATTAGTAAATAATACGAATGAGAACCTGCTGTACATTATTTTAACAATATTTTCGGAAATCTTTGAACCAAAAACTTTATCTCATCCTTTTGCACTAAGGTAGCGGTAAAAACTGTTTTTTAAGTGAGGAGCACGAATCTATATTATTGATTAAAACGTAACCTCTCGACTAGAATCATAGTTTATTTTAGAAAATTAAATATTTTTTAATGTCAAATTAAATGACTAAGAAAAGTGACTTCAAACTTGTAGTTTTTTACGAAACGAAATCCCGTGTTTTCAAAAAGATAATAAAATAATACGACTGTTAATACTGAACGCATGAAATAAGTTAAATATGCGGATCTCCCGAAGTATACAGTGTACGTTCTCAAACTAGATTTCATCAGTTCATTGGCAGCGATTACACTGTAAGTAATACTGATGCGATATTCGATTTGCGATACCGTGATTATATCACGATACGAAGTATCAAGGTTGCATCGATATTATTGACGTCAGTACTTAGCTGAGTTCGTACCGTGCAGTTGTATTTACATTAGTCGTTATTCAGTCTGTAACTTGAACTGCTGGATGGATATGGATAAAATTTCATTTACAGTTATATTATATATTATATTATAACCAGTATTAAAATAATACATAGCATATATTTTGGCGAACATAATTTGCTGGGACTAAAACCAACCAGTAAGTAGGTAGATCATACAAGTTGGATTTCAATGATTCGTTGTCTTAATCAAGAATTTAAATAATTGACATGATTATTCTTATTTGATGATTCTTTGCCTTACTGATAAGAAAGCAGGATCTTGAATTATATTTTCCTCCTAGGTATAGTATAAAGCACTATGTATCACCCAGAAGAAAATGCGATTCGGAAATCGTTCATGTTCTCCCCTCTACGCACAACGGCAACGTTCGCACTGTCAATATTATAACACGATACGTGATCTTGAGAATAGCCCAGCCAGGAAAAATAAGACAGAACAGACAAAGAATAAAGAGGTCTTTTTCCTGGCTGCCCGGTCACGTATCGTGTGGTATATTATGACAGTGCGAATGATGCCAATGTACTATTTACTTTCTATTTGTCATCATCATCTCCCAAGCCTTATCCCGTATCTCACGGGGTCGGCTACCTAATCTAGGTGATTGAACGAGGGTACTGGTTTTTACACAGTGCGACTGCGATCTGACCTCCGCAACCCAGAAGGGAAACCAGACCCAATCCTAGATTAGGTGAGACTTTTTAAAGCCGCGAATGCTTAGCACTGGTCTCTGGCATGGCTTAACGACTAATATCTACGGCATTAAACGATATTAACCAGGACCAACGGCTTAACGTGCCTTACGAAGGACGGAAAAAGCGCCGAATAAACGTACATATGAAATTCGAAAATCAGAAAACACATTGGTACGTGATGGGATTCAAACCACGACCTGCCGCTCGGGAGGCAGCTGCCCTATCCACTACACCATCGGGTTGCTTGCTTACTATTTGTATAGCCAATAAAAATAAAAATACATGTCATAGAGAAAAAATAGAGACAGAATAATACACATTTCGTACCACCGGGGGACGGCCGAAAACCACGTGTGACGTCATCTAGACGGAGAGTCTCGAGCGCGTTACGCCGCCACCATTTATTCACCCAAGTTCAGCCGATTGAAGTGGTTATTCTTGTGTTTATTTTTTCTAAATATTGTGTCCCGTACTGGATAAATACTCGTATTCAAAGGTACCTAAAAGTACTAAATACATAAATAAGCACCAAATTATAAAGATAACACAGGCAAAACTATTAGGTATTTGTTTTTTTTAACACCCAAGCAACAAACGGCCTTATAGTTTTGTTCATGTCGCGAACCATACTCACCTTTATATTCACATATTGTTCATCTAAATTTGTTCCTATCGGTATCGAATTTATGGGATTTCGGGTTTTTGGGTCAATGTATTGGAAAAGCTGATCAATAAAAGATTGCTTAACTTTTTAGAAAATAATAATATTTTATCACCAACTCAGTTCAGACGGAAGATTCTGTATCTGCTCTGAGCTCGCTAGTGATCGAACAGTTACATCGACATAAAAAGAGTATCTCAGTTTACTTGGATCTGAAAAGAGCTTTTGATACTGTCTCTCACGCGATCCTTATGCACAAACTGGAAAGGTGTGGTGTTAGGGGAGTGGAGCTAGACTTGTTTTTGAAAACTACTTGACGAACAGAAAACGGCAAGTTAAATTGGGAAATTACATATGTGGAGAGGTGGGCGTGTCAGTGGGTGTACCCCAAGGTAGTGTCCTTGGACCTACACTATTTCTTAATCACATCAATGATGTACATACATATGTACAAAACACATAATTTTTCTCCTATGCTGATGACACAGCCTGTGTCTTCACTGGTAAAACTTGGAAATATGTTAAAATCAATGAAGAACAAAATCTAAAGGACGAACAATGAACCACGTCGACCAAATGAACCACGTCGACTCGACTATCCAGGTCAATCTTATGAACCACGTCGATCATCCCACATCGACCCCACGAACCATCCATCGACCCACGTTAACCCACCAACCCGACGACGACGTCCACCCGACGAAGAACATCGACCCGAAGAACCACGTCGACCCATCAATCCACGTCTACCCCTCGAAGCACGTCTACCACACAAAGCACGTCTACCACACCAAGCACGTATACCTCACAAACCACGTCGACCTAACGAACTACTTTGACCCATCGGCCCTTTGACTTTTCGACCAATCAACCCACGTAAACCTATCGTTTCATATGGATCCGACGACCCACAACGATCCAACCATGTCAGAGGTCTAAAGCCCGGAATTTCCAACCACGAATTTGTGTTGTTTATCACGCGCTTGTGTTGTTTATATTATTACTAAGTTAATGAAATACCTACCATGAAGTATCAATTTTAAGTAGATAATCGGATTGCGCGTGCTCAAAACCGATATATCTACCTTATTTCTACAACTAATTTGTTATATTTTTTGGTATTAACAACGTTAACTGCCTCCGTGGTCTAGTTGTCAGATCCATGGGCTTACGATCTGGAGGTCCAGGGTTCGATTTCCAGGGGGAACACAAAGTTGATATTTGTCAATTTATTTCTTAGTGAAATTTTCCCAAGTTTGGTTAGGACATTGCAGGCTGAATCAGCTGATTGTCCAAAAAGATATCGTTTGATATAAGATGGTGATGTTACGCTCCGTATTGAATTAGTATTGCGAACAGAATAAAACCGCGCATGCCGCGCGGTGGTTTGGTGGCGTACTTGTATATATAGAAGTCAGTGTTTGGTGGCAAGTGCTGGGTCCTGCTGACGTTATCGTGAGCGTTCGCGCGGTCTAGTGAACCTCGTTCGATATTTTGCTCATAACTTTTGCTATCGACAGTTTTGATCGTAGATCAAAAATTTTTGGTCTTTTTGTTCTAGTTTCTCAAGGTCTATAAAACTGCATTCATTAAATACACTCACTCAAGGTCCCAGTCCCTAATATTGTCTATCATCTATAGTTCCCAGGCAGGGCTATACGCTATAGCCAGTGCGGGCCCTAACTAACAAAATCTTCAATATTGAACGCACCTCTCTGACAACTCAATCTAATATATACTTACGTTACCTCACAACTATTGTAAATATCTTATTTTAAGTGACTCCATGAGTGCACTACAAGCTTTATGTAACAAGAAAATTAGTGCTTCTGAAAATACTTAATTTACAGGCTATGAGAATGTATTTATACTTTAGATTGTAAAGGTTTTAGTTGGGTTCCAGGGCATTCGGGAATATTTGGTAATGAATTGGTAGATCGCCTTGCCAAGTCAACAGAGAATGTTGCAGATTGTGGTTATAAGGTCCCTTACTCGGACTTAGTGTCCGTTCTAAAACATAATATGGTTACAGAGGTAAATGGTTATCTGAAATTGTTAACGTACCCTCTATTAAAGCTTGGTATGAAAGAGGTAATGACTATTTGGGTAGGGACTTTATCACTACAATTTGTAGACTACGCATTGGTCATTGTAGATTTCCGGCTCATTTACACCGTATTAATGTAAAAAACAATGCATCTGGTTTATATTGTGATGAAGCTTCTTGTGACCTCAATCATTTATTTTCGTTTTCCCGAAAGTTTCAATTCAGAGGCTTTTATTGATAGGTTTATGTATCGATGCTTTAAATTATCAGCCTATGCCTAACAATTTGCAGGGTTTGTTGAAACATCCCCAATTGTATCCTTATATTCATGATTTTGTTGTACATACTACTGTCAAATTATAATTTTATTAGTTTTAGTTAAGTGTCCAAGGTTCCAAATTTAATATTTTAATTGTAATGTAAAAAAGTAGTTGGGGGCCTCCTCGCCTCCATGGTAGTTTTTGTTTCATGTTTGCCCCTTGTGTTTGCCTAATTTAATTTGAAATGTCATGTAATTTTTAGTTTTAAAAAAGATATGTTTTTTAATTTTTCTTTTAGGCTGATGGTCTTGTTGCCAAGCCATAAAAAAAATTCAATCTCCGATTTTGACAGATAACAGATGACTGACAGTGACAGTGACAGACAATGGACAGGTTGCGTTGCGTTGCATTGTGTTGATTGGGATTTTGCATTAAATATTTGCAGTTCTTCAAAATTATAATCATTATTAAACGTATACATATTATTTTCAATGGTAATCCTTGTACAAAGTCAATCTGAAGTAAATACATAGAGCATTAACGGTTTCTCAGTCATCGTAGAATATCTCGGGCTATTTATTCATTTCGAACTATAAGTTACAAATTTTTGTACAATCGCATGTAAATGTGTTGGCAAGCTGAGAATATTTGACTCGTAACTTCGAAAGGGTTTCATGTAGGTAAGTAAAAATTATTATAAGCAGGTAAAATTGTGCGCCGCTGACGTGTTAGGCGGGCAGCAATACAGTCGTCTCACATACGATCTCGCAGGTTAGCTCAGCATCAGACCGCAACGGTTGCTACTGCGCGCTGCCGCCGCTGCCGGCTCCGACGCGGTCTTATCGCGTTTTGCCGAGTTGTGTTTATGCCCACTTATCACTTAGTATGATGTTTTTTTATTAATGAGGTAACAAGACATAAATGAGGAACTGATTACACAAAATTATTATATTAGTCAACTAGCAAGTGTAAAGAGGGGCTGTCCGTGTCTTGTTTGTGTCAGATGTTTGCTTGTTAATTGTTGCAGGATCTGTTTTAGTCATTGCTTCAACTGCTAAAGTTATCGTAAGTCAACAATTGTGATTAACAAATACTTTTATTGTGTCCTGCTCCTGCCTGTGACATGGACATTAGTTTCAGACACCTCAAACTCTAGTCAATTCTTAAGCCCTGTTATTTTTACTTATGTGTATAATTGTATATATTTTTTCGTTCCAATATTGAGATCAGCTGCCTTCTATTTACTTCTTATTAAAAGATATGCTATTCTCATATCAAGTTATTTTACCTACGTATGTTTTTTGTATGCTGTATTGAATTTTCAAAATAGTCTGTTCCATCTAATATGTTGATGCTCTGTTGTCAGCGAGTTCCAGTATTGCAGTGCTTTTATTGTCACCACTTCACTAAACACAAATGTGTAGAGTATGTACTAATTATGGGATTTAAAAGCCTATTTTTTAAGTTTTTCAAGAATAAACACTTGCACCATACCATACATAATATGGAAAAAAATGTGTAGAACTATTGTTTCATATAATGGTGTTACGCTTAGGGAAATCTTGGAAATTATTGCTAATAAAATTAATAATTAAATTACTATAAATAATTCATTATGTACAAATAATGTTATTTATACACATTTTTGCAGCAATGTCTGACACACATTGCATTTTGTCTTTGGTCAAAAGTAGTCACAATTTGGCTTTTGGTTTATTTAATGAAGTCACATAGGTAGACAAATACATTTAAGAATAATAATATTAGCATTAAATATCAACAATGAGGTGATATAAGCAACAGAAAAAATATTTTTGTATAGGAATTTTTATAACAAGTTTAGTTAACGACAAGATAGCTAAAGGCAATATATGATATATTTTATCCAGTGGTACGGAGCATCGGTGGGCGCGGTGCTGGGGGCGCCGACGGTGAGCGAGACGCGGGCGCGCGGGATGGTGGGGCGCGGGGCGCGCGCGCGGCTGCTGGTGGCGCTGGCGGTGGGCGCGCTGCTGCTGTGGGCGTGCCGGCGCAGCGCCGCGCCCGCCGAGCCCGCGCGCGACCTGGTGGCGCCGGTGCCGGGCCGCGACCTGCCGCTCATCTTCATCGGCGGCGTGCCGCGCTCCGGCACCACGCTGATGCGCGCCATGCTCGACGCGCACCCGGACGTGCGGTGCGGGCAGGAGACGCGCGTCGTGCCTCGCATCCTGCAGATGCGCCAGCACTGGGCGCGCTCGCAGAAGGAGAGCGTGCGGCTGGAGCAGGCGGGCGTGTCGAAGGCGGTGCTCGACAACGCGATCGCCGCGTTCTGCCTGGAGGTGATCTCGCGGCACGGCGAGTGGGCCCCGCGGCTCTGCAACAAGGACCCGCTCGTGCTCAAGATGGGCACCTACGTGCTCGAACTCTTCCCTAACGCCAAGTTCTTGTTCATGGTGCGCGACGGCCGCGCCACCGTACACTCGATCATCACGCGGAAAGTGAGTTCGATTCTTCTTCTGTACTTTATTATTTAAGCGACGTTTGATGGGAATCGCATAAGTAACTCGGGCGTTTCGATCGGCAGGTGACGATCACCGGCTTCGACCTGTCCTCGTACCGGCAGAGCATGGGCAAGTGGAACCACGCGGCGGAGGTGATGTTCCAGCAGTGCAAGACGCTCGGGCCCGCGCGCTGCATGCTGGTGCGCTACGAGGCGCTGGTGCTGGCGCCGGCCGCCACGCTGCGCCGCGTGCTCGACTTCCTGGCGGTGCCGTGGGACGACGCGGTGCTGCACCACGAGCGCTACATCAACCAGCCGCACGGCGTCGCGCTCTCCAAGTCAGTACAACACGTACTAATATAAATGCACGCACTCGCGTGCTGGCCTGGTACCAAACAATCATAGAATGTATCAGCTGCTTCTTTTTCAGATATACCTACTGTAAAAGCCAGTCAAGGGACCCGAGGATTTCGGTGTTCTGATTTATGGCGATGGAGCGACAACCTGTCACTACAGCAATAGAGTATTTTATCTTAGTATGTTCATAAAATTCTTAAATATTGGCATATAAATTATAATTAAGTCATGTTAAATCCGCGTTAAGTACTTAGCAAATTAGTCACTCGACTCACACCCGATACTCGGTAAATTATAATTAAGTATAACGTAATTCATAATACCTAATAACTAGAAACCAGTATTGTTCTAAGAAATCGATTTCGTAATAACTCGTTTATTTGTTAATGTTAATTTATTTCTGACGACTTTTCCCTCGGATTAGTTAGGACAATGCTGGCTGATGTCAAAGAATATGATGTTCTGCTTCGGAAGGTACGCTCAGCCGTCGATTCCGCTTTCCCGGTCTTCTCTTTAAGAATAGACGTTACACAAACCAAGTTATGTTAGAGCTCTATTAGGCGGTTTAAAACTGACAGCAGGGTTTATCGGGTCGTTCGTGGACTTAGCTATACATTCGATAGAAAAATATGTGCCGATGTCGCCGATGACGACGTAACAGTTATCTAACGGTCAGTCCCTTCCCTTATGTAAATGCAGCGTGTAGGTATGTTTGTGTACTGATTAGCGTGTATGTGTTATTTATTAACAGGGCAGTAACCGGTCTTTTACCCTACAATTTGTGTATCTCACTCATTTTTGCTTTTGATTTTAGAGATTTTTGTCCGACATTATTGGTAGTGTTGTGTGTGATGCGGTGATGTGTTGTTGGTTGCAGCGTGGAGCGCTCGTCGGACCAGGTGGTGCGTCCGGTGAACCTGGACGCGCTGGACAAGTGGGTGGGGCAGATCCCGGCGGACGTGCGCGCCGACATGGCCGAGCTGGCGCCGATGCTGTCGGTGCTCGGCTACGACCCGTGGGCCAACCCGCCCGACTACCGCACGCTGCTGGCGCCGGCCGACCGCCCCGCGCCCCCCGCGCCGCCCCCGCCCGCCCCGCACCACCCCCGCAAGCCCCAGGACCGGGACCGCACCTCGTCCTACCAATCGGCGCCGCCGGACGACTGAGGCCAGCAGATCCTAGTCCGCCAATACTCCTTACCAAACTTAAAAATATAACTGTTACTTAAACCAATTAAGAGAGTTTTTATTTTAAGTACTTAGTATTTGTACGAGTAGTACCCTGATGTAAAGGTTTAATATGGGTTTAATAACAGAATGACAGATTGATTCTGTTGATAATAAACTGAAAACATAAATATTGATGTTGCAGGTAGTCATCGCAGAGGGTTTTCATCGCAGCTTAAAACTAATTGAAAAATTAAATTTATAATACCAATATAATCTCTGCCTACCCCTCCGGGAAAGAGGCGTGACGTTATGTATGTATGTATGTATACCAATATAAAACGTATAAAAGAGTTGACACTACAAGTACAACTACAAACGTGACATGTATGCGCATATAAATACACGGGTGTCAGTGTCAGCGTCCCGCACACTGATAGGGGTCGCTCAGTCAATGAAACTAAACAATTATTAGAAGGTTTTTTTTTCAAGAAAAGAAAATAAAACCTTCCCATGCAAAATGACCATCGCGATCAGACAGTTTGTATGGAAAATCTTTTCTTTTTTCACTTGTAGAAGGAAAATCCTGTAGATAGTTGTTTATTTATTTAACAACTTATTGTACACAAAAACATAATAAAAACAGGACATAAAAAACAAAGACACTACAGGTTCCTGCTTAATTTTAAAAATAAATTTCTTATAGTAGACCTACAGAAGTAACTGCCTCCGTGGTCTAGTGGTCAGATCCATGGGCTTACGATCCGGAGGTCCTGGGACACAAAGTAGCTATTTGTCAATTTATCACTTTGTGAGGTTTTACCCAGTTTTGTTAGGACATTGCAGGCTGAATCACCTGATTGTCCGAAAAGATGAGGATTCCGTGCTTCGGAGGACACGTTAAGCCGTCGGTCCCGGTCGCTGTCTTTGATAGTGGTCGTTACTCAAACCATGTCAGAGACCTAAATAGCTGTGCTACTATATAAGTGGTTCGAAAACTCTGACACCAGGGTTCATCGGGTCTTTCGACTCGAGATTCCACTCGCTAAGTAAGAAGAAGACAGAAGCGTTTTTTTTAATGATATGATGTTGTTTAGTTTCGTTGACTGAGCAACCCCTATCAGTTTGCGGGACGCTGTCCCTTACACCCGGTATAAGTTCGTGGCTGATATGCGTATTGCATTGAGCTTTGTGCGGCACGAGAAGATAGTCTCAGTGTTAAACAATAGCGTGGCTGTGATATTGTTCCTACGTAGGAAGTAGCTAGGACGTATGTACGGAAAATCTAGCTATAGACCTAGTATACTATATCCCACCAAAAACATAAATGTAAAAGTGAAAGCCAAGTTCATGGTGGTCTTGGAGCGTAAATCGCACAAAAAGTTGTGAGATCTAAAAAGGGAGCCAAGTCTAGGGCTTATTATAGTAATTCTTAGCTCTGCAATAAGGTTCATTTCATGAGAGTTGGTTGTTGTAGAGATCATTCGACCTGTCACCTACAGCGCCACTCTACAACGGCCAAATCACATGAAATGAACCATATTGAAGAGCTAAGAATTACTATAATAAACCCTGAACTTGGCTCCCTTTTTAGATCGCACAACTTTATGTGCGATTCACGCACCAAGACCAACATGAACTTGGCTTTCACTCTTTCATTTATGTTTTTGGTGGAATATCATTACTTTTTGTAGGTAAATAAATAATTTGATTCATACATATTTTTCATGTTTTTTTTTTCACTATTGAAGATTATAATCTATATTCATATTGAATTTGAACTTTCTATGACACCCATGATGACACCCCACTTAAATTTTGTAGGTAAAAAAAAAACTTGTATGGGAAGTCCAACAAAAAAAGTTGTTTTCAAAAATATCCATTATGGTATCATAATAAGCTCTCTTCGAACCAAATTTTTATTTTCTAGGTCTTCTGATAGTGGGTTAGGTTTATGATTACCTTTTTTTATCAAATATATCAAGATAGACACATTTAAGGCACCCTCTTTCAAATAAACCTTTACCTACTTAATTTCCAAGACCTGTCTTACGATACACCACTCAATATAGTAGTTAAAATCCGCCTCTGGTAAATTCGCTACTGCTAATTTCACTTGTATGGGAGCGGATCCAATATATTTTATAATTTATTAAATTTTTACATTTCTAACCTTGTGTCATTCATTACTCATTATAATCAATCTTTATTCCAAATATCAGCTGCCTAGGTTATTGGGTTTTTGATAATTTGATTTTTGATATGTCAGTCAGTCAGTCAACCAGTCATAAAAATTACGATTCATACTTAAATAACAGTTAGAGCTAAGTTTATAAAATTTCGAGTACTTATTTATTTAGAGGATCTAATTATACAAACCAAATTTGGCGTATTTTACTTAAGTTCTTTTTGACTTATGAAGGGGTCAAAAGTGGCTCCAAATGGTTCCTGCATATATACACACGGTGCTGCCGGCCAGTTCTCTTCGTTTGGCTCGAACTTGGCTTGGACTCGCTACCGCGTGTGTAGATAGTCGCGTGTGGCGCCCTCTGGCGACGCTCGGCGTAAGCGTGCTAGCGGCACGCCACGCCACGCGACGCGCGCGCCCGGTGCACGGTACCACGTCACGTACCACTACTTGCTCTCTACAGGAGACAGGCCGCTTGCTTAGTTGGAGTTGTTGCGGTTATACCCTAGGTGGCGCTGTGAGTTTGTACCAGTGCACTACACAGCATTTTGCTAGACCACAGATAATATAATACTATACTAGTAGCAAGACCGAACATTTCCAAAATATAAATCTCATTATCATGCTACTAATTGGATTGGATCTGGCTCTTGTGATAATAAAATACCTACTGTTGTCTCTGTAAATGATAGGTACTGCCGTAAACATAGGAACAAGTATGTATCATCATCATCATGCATGGCTAAGACGTCGTACATGAAAGAAGACAATTTAGGCGGCCTTATTGCTAGCTGTTTGTAATTCAACTCTATAATAAAAGGCATGTTCGCAGAACCAGGAAAGTGATATTCTCGCACGCAACGCAACAGATCCTGCAGCAGGGTGCTCCGCGCGCTGCAGCCTGCTGCCCTCAGGGCGCGCGGGGGGCGCTACCACAACAACGGAACGGGAGCGGCGGCGGGCGGCCGTGACGTGACCCGAACCGGCAGCCGAGTCTTCACTCCAGCAGTGTGCGAGCGGTACCGGCGGGGAGAGGTCGCGTCGCTCCACCCACGGAAACTTTCGCACGTGTTTATTCGGAGTTCGTGTTCGTGTCTACAGTAGAAAGATGACGATTTACGCGGAATTGACACATCGGATACAATATTTGGATTGAAATTGTTTGGTGTTTGAAATGTGGAGTGGTGTAAAATAAGAAAGAGATGAAGTCTCAGAAACTGTGTTGCCGGTGAGCGCGTACGGTGAGCGTAATGTTAACGACAACGATTGTGGTGTGGGGTCTGTGCTGGGTCGCGGCGGGCGGCGTCCGGCCCGCGCCGCTCGACGTACCGCTGTGCTGTCCCGCAGGGCATGCGCTGGCGCCGAGCGAGCTGCCCGCGGTGGTGTCGCGGGCCGCCGCAGCCGCCGCCTGCCGGCCCGAGCCCCGGCCGCAGCCGTGGCCGTCCCGCGTATTCGCACCGGCTCGAGGGACTTACCTGGATCGGCTGCCGGGGCACTGGCGGCTGGTGCACGCGGCGCTGCCGGCGTGCGCGGAGCTGCGCGTGCTGCCCGAGCACTCGGCGCCGTACGCGCTGCTTGCCAACAACGCGACCCTGGTGATGCGTGGGCCGGTGCCGCGAGCCGTGGCGCCCGACCACTACTGCGGCGACGCCTCCGCCGCCCTAGTGTGCACGGAAGACAGTACTACGTCCACTGCTGTCGCCAAATGTTGCACGAAGGGTCAGGTTTTTGACAACAAGAAATGTATAGACGATGAAAAAGCGGCACACGAGACCCTCGGGGAGTTAGCGGCATTGGCTAACTCGTCAGGACTGACCGTCGGCCATGGCTGGCCGGTGTGCGCCGCAGGACCCAGCTGGGCGGTTGCGGGCATGCTGACGGACTCACGGCTGCGGGACGACGGCGCCCTAGAGCTTGGGACAGAGGTGCTGGGGCCCGGCGCGTGGTGCGCCGAGGGTGCCCCGGAAGCAGGGACGGCGCGGGTGCTGGCGTGCGAGGCGGACGCGCGCACGGCAAAGCCCAAGCAGCCGCTGCGACACGCGCTGTACGGCGCGGGGCTGGCGGTGGGCGCGGCGTTCCTGGCGGCGACGCTGGCGGCCGGGTTCGCGCTGCCGGCAGCGCACCACGCATTGCACTGGCGCTGTCAAACGCATTACGTTGCGGCGCTGATGCTGGGCGACGCACTGCTGGCCGGTACGCAGCTGGCCGCCGAGGCAGTGCCGCCGACTTTGTGCCGCGTTTTAGGTGAGCTTGCAACATAGCTATCTCATTTTAGTACCATTTGCCAAGAGGTACGCGAACTGAATAATATCTAATTACGAACATTTCTTTGTGTAGCGGTCTGCATGCACTTCCTATTCCTGTCTGCGTTCTTCTGGCTTAACACGATGTGCTTCAATATCTGGTGGACATTCCGGTAAGTGAACAATAAAAATACATCCATCTCAGTTGAATCATCTCCGAGGATGGGTTGAAGGAAGGCGGTGTTGTAACGGGGGCGGGGGCGTGTTGCAGGGACTTCCGTCCGACAAGCCTGGAGCGCGGGCAGGAGGCGTGGCGGCTGCGCGTGTACATGCTGTACGCGTGGGGCGGGCCGCTGCTGCTAGCGGGCGCGGCCGCGCTGCTGGACGCGCTGCCGCCGCGCGCCGGGCTGCTGCGTCCGCGGCTGGGCGAGGAGCGTTGCTGGTTCGGTGGTGACGTCGAGATCCTCGTGTACTTCTTCGGGCCGGTGGGCGTGCTGCTGCTCGTCAACCTGGCGCTGTTCATCTCCACGGCGCGCCAGCTCACCTGCGGACTTTGGAGGAGGGACGAAGTCAAATCCACATCCGAACGGTGAGTTTGATTGCGTCTCTTATAGACTTGCCCCACCTAATCCCTGGGTAGCTACGCCACTGATTATTAATTAGGTACCTATTAGGTAATGTTCTAATACTATTCTAGATGACAACATTATCCGAATCCAATAATTGCTCAATAATTCGTGATTTTACTATATACTTACATTCACATAGTAAGATAGAGTTGGACGGAAGTGAAAGTCTATTTACTTACGAGATTAACAAATCTCGTTTACTTTGCGTGGCCGGTTATCAAACTTACACCAGCGTCACATAAATTAATTATACCTAATTAGCGATTTGTCATAAAACTTCGAAAGGGTAAGGATTGAAGGACATTCAAATTATATTTATTAGACCAGCAAAACAGTCGGTCCAATTAGGCGAACACCATCTTATGCACGTGTCCATACTTCTATCCAGCTTTATCAGCACATTTCACCACTCTCATAGGCCATACTATTAGACCCTGGCTATCTTTTCTGCTGGCTTGTGATTGGGACCGTGAGCGCAACATGACATAAAAATGTATCCAGGATATAGTCAAAGTAGAAGGGTACTACTAGGGTAACAATTCCAGGCTCAAACCAAGGAGGAAACATCGGAATGAAAAGCATTTACACCACAAATAGATACTTAAAGTGAATAAAATGCAATAGGTTCATGATAATTATGAAATTGACGTCTCGTGTGGTGCATTGAGCATGTATTGAGCGTGGTGTTCATGTTGCAGCGCGGCGCTGGGTCGAGTGTGCGCCAAGCTGGTGGTGGTGATGGGCGTGACGTGGGGCGCGGACGTGGTGTCGTGGGTGGCGGGCGGGCCGCACTACGTGTGGTACGCGACGGACCTGCTCAACGCGCTGCAGGGGCTGCTCATCTTCCTGGTGGTGGGGTGCCAGCCGCACGCGTGGGCGGCGATGCGCAACGCCCTGCGCGTGTGCCGCCGCCGGCCGCCGCCGCGCGCCGCCTCCTCGACGCACCTGCCGTCGGTCGGCGAGTCGCTCACCAACACGACGCCCGCGCCGCACTCGCACGCCGGCTCCACCGCGACACCGGCACCGACAGCGTCCGGCGGCGCCAACAACGCCACCAAGATCCCCATGGAGACTGTGTGCTGAAGGCCTGCAGGGTGCAGGACCTAACTCGAACTCTAGCTTTAATGTACGTCACTTTGTACTCGATATTTATTCGACAGTATTATTTTTGTATTGTTATTGACGATTACGATCGGTGTTGTGTCGTACGAAGCGGCCAGGCGCTCGACCGCCGCGTCCTTAGATATAGATTGTAGTCTGTAGCACTACGCTTTGTATATTTGTGTATGTAATGTAATGTAATGTGTACGAACGGAGCTGTCTCCTCTTGTTAAGGACAGTCCGCGATGAAGAGTCTTGCCCTGATTGATTGTTGAAATTAAAAATTGAAAAATTTATAAATAGTGTTTGTGAGATCTTCTCAGTCTTCCCACGGACGGATACCATATCTTTATTATTCTCTAGGCTACTATACTACAGGCTATCGTCCAGTATTTATGTTTTCAATTATTTAAATTACCTTGTACTTCAGAAGGAAAAGTATGTCTAAGATGATCTCAGATGTGATGAGGTAATTATTACACCACTTCTACCGTATAGCCAAGTGGAATTCCAAACATCCCACAACAATAGAGAAATAAAAGAAAATAAAGCTTTATTTAGGTAAAATACCTAAGTACATGCTTGGAATAGGAATCCAAGCATTTTAGAACAAAAGGAAAACCGATACAATAATCTATTTTTGTTGGAATACAGCCGACATTTTCTTATTGTTATTTTGAATGTTCGATCAGAGATTCGTCGCTGCGTACAGTACAACAGTTAGTATTAGTCCGTTATCTCCCGGGACGAGTCTGATTGTGTATTGTAGCCGCCCAGCCGCCACCGCCAGCTCAGCTCACTGAGCAAAGTTATTGGAAATATCGGGAGCCGCATCGACTCCTTGTTTATTTTGTAAATGTCGGTTAACGGGCTCGTGCTGAGTTTTACGACTTGGATAATATTCCACGTGGCTTTTAGAGATTAAAGCTTTCAGCCGGAGCTTTTATCGTAAAACACATGTTAAGGGCTCTCGAGTTCGGAGGAAAGGGGTATAGCTGGTGACGTAAACAATTAATACAATGCTGGAGGAGGTCGTGTCGTGCGGCGCAGACGCAGGCGGTGGATGCGGGAGCTGGGCCCTGCTGACGGATTTGCTTCGGCGGTGTGGCTGAACGGTCTACCATCTCTATATATAATTGATTGATAATCATGAGGTATGTCTCTGTAAGTTGACTAGACGCGACCAGCTTTGAATGAATGAATGAATGAGATATTGTGTGTGATTTATAGAATTCAGGTCACACGTTTGCAAATTGTATACATTGTTATAAGGTATCACTAAAAATTGCCTGTTCAGGCGTATACACAAGATTTTTAAGGTCGTGCATAAGCAAAATATGACTGTTTATAATTCGATTAATTAACCAGGTACTTAATTGAAATGTATTAGATGGGTGATCCATCTCTATACTTATAAAATCGTTTGTCCTTACGGACTGGTTCGTCAACGCAGAGCCTAAACAACTAAAGCTATAATCGTGAAATTTGGAGAGCAGGTTTCTATGAACTAACCTGCCACTAAGAAAGGTTTTTTTTTTCACTTCCATGCTGGCCTGGGAGCGAAAGAAACACATAGAATGTGCCAGCTGCATCTCCTCCAGGGCATGCTGTAAAAACCAGTTAAGGGATCCGAGGGTTACAATATATTGTAATTTAGGCGATGGGCTGACAACCTGCACTACAGCAATATACCTTCAAATCTATCTTAAATAACCCTCAAAACGAAACGGAACGACCTTTATTAGGTCGTTTACGCTCTGCCTACCCCATTAGGGAAAGGCGTGGTTATATGTATGTAAGAAGGGATTTTTGGTTTAAATATTAATAAACATGTGTTTCAGCGTTATTGGATTTTCTACCCCTTAGATAGTTAAAAAAGGGTTGGAAATTTGTATCGATATTTGTAATTTGTACGATATTCCGTCAATTTTAAAGTTAGGATCTTACACTTACTATTTTGTGCGTAAGCTAATGATTATATTAAATGGACATGTGTCATTTTGGATTTTGATCCCCTGAAGAGGTTAACTAGGGGTTGGAAGTCTGTATGGAAATTCCGTCATTTTTGAAGGTAGGATCTTCCACAATGTGAGGCTAATGATTAAAAAGGTGATGGAAGTTTTTGTGAAAATCGGTCTTTTTCGAAGGTAGGATCTTCTGATTACGTTTTTAGGCTAGTAATAAAAAAATAATGGGCATGTGTATCAGTGCTTTTAGACTTTTCACCCCTAAAGGGGTTAAATAGGTGACAATATTTTTTATAAAATCCCTGATATTTTGAAGATCGGACTTATTAATTAGCACGGATTAGCACTTTTGTGGCGAAAATTAGTGTCTTATTACCGCCTCAAAACAAATCATTCTCACGGGAAAACTCTACAGGCGCGGCTAAAACTGCGGGGAGGAAAGCTAGTTTAATATGTGACTTGTTCGAATAGTCTTCGACCTATAAGCTTACTTACTTTACGATATAGGTTCGCCGTACGATTGTTATGTTCCGGTTGATTCTATTCAAAGCGAGATAGAGTAGACAAATAAATCTATATTTTGTAGATAGTAGATTGAGTAGCCGTCATCGCGCCGTCGTCGTCGGTCGGCTCGAGTGGATCTGACAGCTGTAAATCACGCTGTATCGGACAATGAACGTTGTCGCAGGTCACGCACGCGCGCCGGCGCCGCGCCGCCATGCGCCACAGCGCTGCCGGCTGCGCAGGAGTGCAATTATAGCGCATCGTTCTGTTCACAGTGCGTTTCCGTCGGTCTATTGTTTCACAAATAGGTCAATGTTATGTTTATAGTGGCAATTAGTATCGCATACCTGTTTTACAGCCTAAGTCTATTTCTTTTTCTAGGTAACGTACTGGCGTAGCGGCGCTCGCGCTGGTAGGCACAGAAGAGTAAAAGCCCTCTAGCGACTTCTCAAATCTGTGGTGGTAGGCTAAGGTGGTAGCTAGTATTATAGTTACTCTGTGGTGGTAGGCAATCTTTCTTGCTTTGGGTGTCATGGGTAGGAGAATTATGAACTATGGTGGATGACACCTAGATTAGATAGTTAAGTACATAACTAATACATATGTAGAATAATGTACCTACAAGATTTTAGGAGCAGACTGCGACCTTATGCTTATAAATGATACATCTTTAGGTATTATACTAGATAGATACTATCCTTTCAAATTTAATCGATGATCAGATCACACCCAAGCCAGACAGATGAGTGTGGTAAATCGTAGCTGATTTAATTTGCTGCATTATCAAAGGGCTTTGAATGTCGGACGGGAAATTTGATTTGTCGACCGCCGCCTCACGCACGCGCGAGTTAAGGATAAAACCTTTAATTTCGGTATTGGATCCGCTCCAGTGGGTGCCGGACGGTCGGCGGTGGAAACGCTACGAGAGAGTTGAAAATCGAAGTGACCTAACCGCCGACGAAGACGACGACGAAATGACGATAGCAAACGGGAGACACACCAATAATGGAAACTCACCATAAAAGGACTCGTATTCAATTCTTCCTGTATCTCGAGTCGCACCAGTATAAGCCAGCCTATTTTGGTTCCATACATCTACCTACATACAAAGATACATGTGGTAGTCGCATCATTGCAAGAATCGCAAGTTTCAAATATTCATCACATTCGTCTAACGGTCGATATTGCAGTAAATATTGTATTCAACATGTCTCGTGCCGTCGACGCACGAATGCGGGTTAATCTTTCTGAATGCGTTTATCTATTGTGATTTAAATCCGGACTGCATTATGCATGAGCTGCACCGGAGGGTCCCGGCTGGCGGCTGGCGGCTCCCGGCGCAGTCGGCGACTCTTTGTTGCTCCCCTCTCGCAAACTTGCTTTCTTTATTTATAGACTAGAAGTCACCCTTCCTACTTCTGGCTCTTAATCACATAATTGTGAAACTTATTGCATTTTATTAATAATTTCGTAGAAAATTATTATTTTATTGAACGTAGTTATTTATGTATAAGCGAGCCGGATGTCGTTTCGCAAAGTGAAGGCATTGAACCCAATACAACTATAAAACAGTTAGGAATAAAAGTTTAATATCCGTTTAGGAGAGGAGATAACACAACCATATTATTCGCATATATTGGAATCGTAGCGCGAGTGGCGCGAGTGGCACGAGTGGCACTGCACTGGCGTCATGGCGCGGCGGTGAGTGAGCGCGGCCTTCATATAAAAGACATCAACGCGAGCACTTTTTGTCAACACGGGCTGGCTCCCGGCGGTGTAGCGTTTTTGTAAGTTTTTTTACCAATTCTAGGTAGTCGATTCATGTTACAATGACGAAAAGATTTTTTTTTGAAGTACATACTTATTAGCAAATGATTGCCACTTAAAACTAACACAGCAGGATACATCGTTACCAAATTCGGCACACATTCCTCGTACACGGCGCGTTTAGTTTGGACAATGGTTCATCGTTCGCTTTGATTACAGCATTGTCATTCGGATATAATGAAGCTTGTCGAGCGCGTAGTCACAGCGCGTCTAGTTCGTCACGATCACGTCACGATCGCCACGTTTAAAACCGTGGTTTCGTCTACACTTTTGAATAAAAACTTTACCTTTAAATACTTATCTACTTAGATCGTAAGATTTTTATACAGTAAAGATACGGAATATTATTATTTCCTTTTGTAGAATATTCAGACGAAAATATAAATTTCTTAATTTTTGTAATTGGAAGAAAATAGGTACACAATGCACGCGAGGAATGCGGGACAGGACGGGATGCGTGACGTGAGCGGAACGGGAACCCGGCGGCTCACAGACAACACTATCTTATCACCAGCTATTATAGTGATGCAGCTTTTAAACGTCTTCCAATCACTCGTAACTTTAAACGACAGAACATAAAATACCCGCATAAATAACTACTAGATCATAAATAATAACGGTTATGTTTCTCGCTACGTATGCACTATGCTGGAGATTAGCTTGAGATTGGTTCTGCAGGAATTTGACCTCGGCTCGCGTTACCCTTTGGAACCACTTACTGCCCACAAATAGCAGCAAATGAGTAGGAATTATGTAAGGTATTGTATAATGGCGGCGGCGTGGTGTGTGTGTGCCGATAGTCAGCATGCACATCAATTAGCACGACCTCGGGCTTATTGCTGGACTGTGACGTCACGCCAGCGCCCAACACCGAGCTCCACGCTATCGGTGCTATGCAATGCGTGCGTTGTGGAGTCAGGTCATAAAACCACCACGCCTTTTCTTGCGAGAAGCGTAAAAGCCTCGGAATCCCGCGACTACCCCCATTTTCATTCCATAAATGGACTTTCATTTTCTGACATAGTAACATGGAGAGAGATAGAGATAGAGATAAATTTATTAATAATTGTAAATTACAAGTCAAGAAATTATAAGCACTTAAGTATATCACATTAATTTCATTAATCATTTAAATTGTATTGCTTTTATTATCATTAAAATTAATAAAATCATTATAACTATAGAATGCCTGTTCGACAAGCCAACGCTTAAGCCGTGATTTAAAGCTATTTAAGCTTGGTGCATGGTGTGGGATTTAATCATCATCAATATTAGGAAACTGCTTTACTTGAGAATATTAATGTACTTTGCACTGAGAGTCACCAAACAAAAAAGAGCTAACATTTTTAAAATAATCCAAGAGACGCGTTCAGTGTCAAGTGCTTAAAACATAGAAAGTAAGGCAAATTAAAATTACTTTATAACAAGTGTGAGAAAGCTGTTCGGTCGTAGCCGGGGGCGCGGACGACGGTGCGGGGCAAGGGTGACGAAAGGGGCGAAGTCCTACGCTACGCTTGCTCTCATGACAACCGATACTTACATACCTACATGTTAAATAAATCTACTGTTAAAGTAGTATTCAATAATAGTTAACTCAGTTAAGTATAATTCTGATAAACTACTAGTCTATATAATCATATACATTTATGCATCTATTTAATACCCTAGTTAGAAGTGTCCTCGAATATCGCTCTGTAATTTGGTCACCCTTTTATCAGTTGCACCGTGAAAGGATAGAAAATGTCCAACAAAAAGCTCTTCGGACTGTCTTCTTCAGGCAGCGATACAATAAACGGCAAATGCCATCTTATGAAGAGAGGCTGGCTAAATTCAAATTAATCAAGCTAAAGTCTCGTCGTGATCAGTTTGATTTAATATGCCTTCACAAGATATTGCACTCACACCTTATTTCACCCTTTCTACTTAATGAATTGAACATTTTTCTTAAACCTAACCCTCGCCATCAAAAATATACAAAAATAATACTTCCTATTATAATACGCTTACTAGAATGTGTCGCTTGTACAATGATCTTTGTAAGAAGAAAAAAGATATTGATATTTTTAATTCGAAACAATTTATTTTTAAAAAGGCTGTTTTAAATACGCTCAACCTCACTTAGATTATATTTAACTTACCTCGTACCTGTGCCTAGTATTAGTTTGGCATGTTGCATGTTACTTTTTTTTAGTTATTATTATTTTTCACAAACATATTATTATTGTAAATTGTTACTTTCACGCAGATAGTCTGTTTGTTTAACCAAGCTGTACGTTCACACTAGTGGTTTACAATTTAGTACTGTACCTTATATTTATATTGTTTGTAAACATTTATTGATTGTAAACTGTTGTGTTCGTCTAATAAATAAAATAAAATAAAATCACCGCAGTATGTAACAAATTGTGCAAGAGCAAACTACAGAGTATTTACTTACCAATATTTGTGCATATTTTCAAGCACCTACCTAACATATCAATCTGCTTGCAATATTAGCCTGAGAACAATGGCTCCATGGACTATCTACGTTACGCGAGTAAACAAAGCAACGGCAAAGGCGGATCGTAACGCGATATCAAAAGGAATTCGGAGAAACCACGACACCGCCATCGCCGCGACAGAATTCCGCGGACCCTGGACAATCTACACCTTGCCTTTGTGAAGTCAACTAGTGCGTTGATATACAGGGTGAAAAGAACGGAGTCCCGAAAATTTATAGGGGTTGGATTGACAGCCAACGAAACGGAATAACTTTCACTAAGAATTTCTTCTGGAAAATTAAAAGAATTGTTGACTTGAAGTTGACTTGCCATGAAAAAAATATCGCCTTTTCAGTCTCCTTGCATGTAGGTACAACTAATAAATAGTTAAACTGAAACCACCTGTTGGTTGGAGCCGGGCGCCGGGCGGCGCGAAGCCAGTGAGCGACGCGGCGGACAGACAGCGAGGCGCGGGCTCGGACACAATCAAACAATATGGGGTGTAAGGGACAGCGTCCCGCAATCTGATAGGGGTTGCTCAGTCAACGACACTGAACAACGTTCACCAGGAAATTCTTACATACATACATAAATATGTATATATATATATATATATATTGTATGCCAATATGGCGGGACATAGTTGTACATTTTTATAATATTTAACACCCGTGTACCTATGATCCACAATTAATAAATTTCATTTCATTTCATACATACATACATACATATAAGCACGCCTTTATCTCTAATGTTCTTTCAAGAAGAAAAAGATAAGGCTCTTCCGTACAAAAGGTACGGAAGAGCAATTTTATTTTACACTTCCTGAAAGAATTTCCTGGTGAAAGCTGCTCAGTGTCGTTGACTGAGCAACCCCTATCAGTTTGCGGAACGCTGTCCCTTAAACCGGTATAATCAGCTAAGTCAGTAAACTCTCAGAAGATAATTTGTTTATCTACTTAATTTCTGGTACAGACAACAACATAATGGAAACGAAATTTCCTCCGGAACACAATAAAGGGATTAGCAGTCACCTCCATTACACCACGAAAACTTCTCAATATACTTTTGAGGGCTTCGTCTTCTTAAAAAAAAATTGCAATTTTGTTTGAAAGTTTATCATCCCATGCCTATCCCTATAATGTGCTGAAATGTCATGGTAATGTCGTGTGATGAGTCCTATACAAAAACCTCATAATATTAAAACCTTAGCCACAGTTAGGATCAGTAGGTCGTCTTGGCAATATGATTGAAATAATTACGTAGATAGATACTCCCATCCGTGTATGCCTGCATACATAGTAGGTAGTCGACTGGTGTGTTCTGGTACGTTACCATACGCGCGTAAACACTTCCAAGGCAGTTTAGGTACCTAAAAGCCAGTTTCGGTCATTATACAGACGATTTAAACCTACGTTACTTTGCCTTTGCTGTGCCACTACTGAATAGGCAGAGATATCATGTTCGAATTGAATCACGTCTGCTTTTTTGTTCTTCAAAGCAATTTAGAAAAGAATGGTTAGATAAGTCGGTTAACTCGGGTTACGTCATCCACCACCGACAAAAAGTCTAAATCAATGTGTAAGTAACAACTATTTTGGTATTTGCGCTTTTGGTATCTTAAACTGAAAGCTCATGGGGGTTAGTAACGTATCACGATGATAACTGAATAAATGTTGCGGTCCTGTGCTGTTCAGGGAAGGTGAACGTCCTGCGGCGGCCCCACGGGCGAGGGTGAGGCGACGGGGCTCAGGCTTTGATAAGACACTGATGTGTACGAGTGCGTGGGAATTTCTGATTAAAACCCACACGACGGGGTCCGGTCCATCCCGTACCGCTGCTGGCGGCATGTCTCCGTGGGCGGGCAGCGATCAGGGAGCGGCTAGACGTGGTCGTCCTCACACTATGTAGTATTATATATATTCTGTGCTCACACCTCAAATCATTCTCAAAGGGATTAACTTAATCCGCTTAAGTAATCCTAACCCTAAGTACGACACTTTTATGGAAAGGTAAAATTCTAATCTTTTCCGTAATTTACTGCCGATACAGACAGATGGAGCTTAAGCGCATTCCTTGAAACAAGAAACTTATCGAGTTGACTGATAGATTAGGCAGGTATGCATGAGGTTGTGAAAGTTCATCAGATTGTATTGAATACTGAGATGCCTATGCTGTTGTATAGCGAGTGTCGATAAGTGCCGTCCGATAAATTGCAAATTGCATTCTCGTGTGTCCGTTGCTGGTCTCCCACCTCCCCCGCTTGCCTGCCCCCCCGCGTCCTCGGAACAGGTTGTGCGGCTGAGCGCTGCGCCCGCGCCGCTCGGCCAGCTGCAAACTGCAAACCTTGGCGTGACCGCACTGAGCGATTGCTGCGGGGCGTGTTATTCAACTCGTTATAAAAGCACTTCTAACGGAATTGGACTCCTGATATTGATAAGAAAATATAAAAGTAGGTTTTAATGCACCGCTGAACTCTCTACTACACCTTTGGGGTAAGAGCCTATTAGGCGGGTTTAAAAAGCGTAAGCTCATCGGGGTTCAGGGTTCGATTCTAAAATCCGGTCTAAGAATAAAAGATAAAATATGATGCTAGACCAGAAACCAGTAAAGGTTCATGATATGAAGTACATAAATTCTAGACAACTTTATTTCGGTCACGTCGAATTCATGAGCAATCAGTATAATGTCAAGATGTACCTTCCTATATGAATACTGATATGTTCATGCCATGCCCATATTTAGTGCTCGGTGATCAGGAACGCGGAAGCCGGGCGCGGGCGGGCAGGAGGCCGCTGGCCGGTCGGTGCGGTCGCTGCATCGTCGGTGCGTCGGTGCGGCCCAGCCCAGAGGCAATTATCTCCATATAGGTGCCGGCGACGGTTGGCAGGTTGGCGGTAATGGCGAGACCGTTATCAGCACCGTATTTATTGGTACCTTGCTCTATGCTGTGTAGCCATGCGTGTCTTCCAGAAACTGAACGCGACATACCTAGACTACACACGGAATAAATATCATAGACTGCGTATTGTCAGAGTCGCAGGAGTTGTTGAGTAATAGCTATAAGATATAATAGTGATTGCCGCTAGCTATGGCGAAGTAACAGTACATAATAACGGTACATAACAGGCCCAGTAAATAGGGGAAGAACGAGTCTGTGCTTTGCTCCGGTCACGGCAGGGTGGTGCGGAGTTGTGGTGGTGCTCACGGCGCGTGAGATGCCGGTTTGTGGCGCCGCCGCCGCCGCCGCCGCCGCCGCCGCCGCCGCCTGCTGCGACTGCACACCGCTGCGCTACGGCCCGGGCCTAGATACCTAATCACACGCCTTCTAGCGGGTTTGATTGAGCAAACATTTTTCGTACAGTCACCTTGTCTGTAATCCCCCGACTATTTGTACAACTGTCGACGTTTCCAGCTTCAGTACTATTTAACTCGTGTTCTCTCTCGTGCCGGTCTGCAAACTTTGGTATTCTCAAAACTGTTGAATATTTAGCATCTCACCAACGAGACTTGTACAGTTGTACTTTTGCAAATAACAAATTATATAAGTCGTTATTTAAATATTCAATAAATAATTAGTTAGCTCTAATTCTTCTTTCGAGTGGGTATCGAGTCTATCGACCCAATGAACCCTGGTGTCAGAGTTTTAAAACCGAGTAGCACAGCTATCAGGCCTCTCACATGGTTTGAGTAACGACCACTATCAAAGACAGCGACCGGGACTGACGGCTTAACGTGCCCTCCGAAGCACGAATTTTTTTTTTCTTTTCGGACAATCAGGTGATTCAGCTTGCAATGTCCTAACCAAACTGGGGAAAAATTCACAAAGTGATAAATTTTCAAATATCAACTTTGTGTTTTCCCCCTGGGAATCGAACCCAGGACCTCCGGATCGGGAGTCCATGGCACTAGCCACAAGACCACGGAGGCAGTTAGCTCTAAGGAAAAGTTAATGAACATTATTTTACAAAGTAACGTCGCGATCAAAGTTATATAACTTTAATCAATATGTAAATAGAAAGAAAACATTGTAAGGAGAATGTATAAATCGAGTTATTATATTAACGTAAACGATAATAAAAGCTCTCGATCAAATTATGATGTATATACTATACTCCTGGCAGTGGCTAGAGTGGAGTGGTGTGGCTAGCAACGTAGCAACGCTTCGGGCAAGTAATGAATTCTTCCATCATTACAAAAAGTTAATTACTTTCTTGTTGAGAACTTTGTTGGCTTCAAAAAGAATACGCGAATAATAAAACCGCGAGCGTACTAATTTGTAACATAAATCTGGGAGCTGTCGTTAATTCATCGAATACGTTGTTTATTTTAAATATATTTTTTTTAAAATTTAATTTGTCATATTTAACGCAGGTATTTAATCACAGATAGATTTTGAAGGTGTTGTGTATTACAGCCTCCCCTCCCCGCGCCTCGCCGCGCCTCCCCGCACCTCCCTTGTGCATATTTGATCACATGAACCGAAATAAAAGGTGCGTTCTGCTTTAATTTCTCTCGTACATTATTTACTCCGAGCATCCTCCGAGCATCCGACCGAGAGCGCGGAGTCGCACAACTTGACAATCAGCAACGTCGTAAGCTGCGTCAGGAATGTCAGGATTACCATTACCACCTACGTGGAAACAATTCTGCCAACATTTAGCATTTCCTTAGGGGTTTTTTATATTTTCTACTAGCGACCCGCCCCGGCTTCGCACGGAAATTATCAGTGTTTCTCTACTATATTACGCATGTATTATACATATAAACCTTCCTCTTGAATCACTCTATACATTAAAATAAACCGCATGAAAATCCCTTGCGTAGTTTTAAAGATTTATGCATACATAGGGATATAGGGACAGAGAAAGCGACTTTGTTATATACTATGTAGTAATACCATAACATTTATTAGGTAATAAAATTTATTAAAAATAACTTTCGGGGATTGATGGGTTCAGTTTTTGACCCTTTGGGTATGGAACCCTAAAAATTAATTTATCATACAAATTGTTTGATCGAGGTGGTCATTTTGTATGGGGTGGTATTTTTTTTTCATCTCCTGAAAATAATTTCTGTTGAAAGATGTTCAGTTTCGTTCACTGAGCAACCCATATCAGTTTGCGGGACGTTGTCCCTGACACTCGGTATAAACTGGCGGTAATTTTCTGTCTACTTACATAATACATTCGTGTTTTTTTGTGCCCAAATAAAGTGATATTTTTATTTACATAATGAACAAGAAATACGAAAACAAATCTGCGAAGAAGCCTATGACCACCATTATGAGTTCTATAGGCGCAGTTTATACCTCTTAATAGAGTGTTTGCAAATATATTCGAGAATAACTCAAACAGATGAAAGCTGTGTAGTGTTGTTGGTGCGGACAAAGGGCGGGTTGTTCCGCCATCGCGGGGCCGGTCCGCCATCCGCCGTCAGCCGTCCGCCGTCCGCCGTCAGCCGTCCGCCGTCCGCCGCCAGCGCCACACGCCAGCTGCGCGCGCGCCGACGACCGTTGATGGTTACATGACTTGCAAATTGCTATATATTCTACTGTGACTTATTACTAGGTAAAACAATAAGATCAAGCGCAGAAATGAGGGTTTTATTATGTGTAAATTACTTAATTTAAACTCTAGTAATTAATTACTTTTAATTCAATGAGGTTCAGGACTCATTATTTCAGCAAGTACTTTCCATGCTGGACTGGGAGCGAGAGAAAAACATTTAATGTGACAGCTGCATTTCCTCCCGGGCATGCTGTAAAAACCAGCTAAGGGATTCGAGGGTTTCAGTATATTGCAATTTAGGCGATATCACTACAGAAATATATCTACAAATCGATCTTAAACCCTCAAAACTTTGTTTGCCGAAACGACCTTTGTTTGGGTAGTTTACGCTCTGCCTACCCCATCAGGGATGAAGGCGTGATTATATGTATGTATGTAAGTGCAAGTACGTATTTGTTGGAAATAATATCCACGTACGTCGCGTTTTATACCTACCACAGTGCTTACAAGATACAATACAGTAACACTTATAACTATGTTAGTAAAATGAGATTAGATGGGTATATAATAATAACAGTAGGATGAGAAGACACATACAACAAAAATAAAAAGGAATAAATGACAAATCTAATTAGAAAAGACATATACCTTTCTGTTGCATTAAGTACATACATACATATAATCAAGCCTTTATCCCTAATGGGGTAGGCAGAGCGTAAACGACCTAAACAAAGGTCGTTCCGCCACGTCTAACAAAGTTTTGAGGGTTATTAAAGATATATTTGCAGTAGGTATAGCTTCGCCAAATACATTGAAGGCGAAGGCTATCTGGTACATAGCTAGCTGTATAGAGGTGGTGGTAGGTCGGCGACCTGCTGCTCCGACTGGTTGTGCGTCCCCTGCGCCCGCGCAGCGCCGCCGCCCCCGCCCCCGCCCGCATTCCGCCGCCCGGGCCGGACCTGGCCTGGCCAACCTAGACTGCGTGCCCTGCAATGCAACTGCAACTACGCTTCCACCAATATGTGTTTCATTACAATACTCAAACCAATTTACTTTCAAGCATTTTGACTTGTGTTAGTTTTATTGCTGCTTCCATGCTGGCCTGGGAGCGAGAGAAACATTGAATCTGCCAGCTGCATTTCCTCCCGGGCATGCTGAAAAACCAAGCAAAGGGATCCGAGGGGTACAGTATATTGTAATTTAGGTGATAGGCTGGCAACCTGTCACTACAGAAATGTACCTACAAACCCATCAAAACTTTGTCAGACGTGGCGGAACAACTTTTGTACATGTATGTATGTAGTTTTATTGCTCTTTCAGAAGTTACTCAAATAAATTATACAAACTTTCCTGACATGGTGTGTACAGAGGTCCAAAGGTTGGTTTATTTGAAGAGAGAAGCGGCCGCGGGCAGCCAACATGTTGTTTGTCAAACTCACTGTACTCCAGGCCAGCTCTGCCCACGCAAAGGCCTACGGAGCTTATGTCTACCTTCATCTCTACAATTTATGATGAACGTGTTATCGCTGTCAGAAATCAACAATGTTATGAAAAAACAGAGATCCTCTATGCTCTTCCGACAAAACAAAATAAGCAGCGATGTGATTTGTGTGGTAGGTCAACCCTGTCCGTCTCTCACGTCCCGCCGCACGCCGCCGCACCGCACCACGACGCACACCAAACAACGCCGCCGCCGCCGCGACTCAGATCAGCTCCTAATTTATTGCTGTCTACTTTTTACGATTGATATGTTTTTATTCGCCGTGAAAATTAGAGAATATTCTATTTAGACAAATAAGACACGAGAAAGGATCTTTGATGTTTCAATTTATGTAGACATCACGTTGATACTCGTATCAACATATCAATAACAAACACGCTCCCACGCGAGTGGTAGATTACATCTACAAAGAAACAAGTAAGCATAAAAGGACTAGTGTACATCTTTCTTGCTTGGGATCATACGTAGGTACTTCGAGGGTTCGTCGTGACCTTGGTTCGACTTCAAAGACGGCCTTTCTCCTTGTGTACATCCGTCAGTCGCCAGGCGGCCTTTCTTCAAGTTATCTCTACTTCGCAATAATAGCAATTTCAATTAACTAGATAACAAAAGCAATCTGAGGGATCCTGTGACAGTAGATGGAGTGTGTTTAGCAGCTGGAGCTACTGTTGCTGAGTCGCCGTCTCAAGCTCCCTTGCGAATGCGCACGTTGTAACGATGACACGACACGACGCTGTTGTATTTAATTTAATAGGTACATAGAGTCTATGCTGCAGAAAATCCTACAGGTAGGTATAGATATATAAGCAGGCTGCCAATCTGCGGGAATATCCGACGAGAGCGCTTCGATTGTTATGAAAGGATCGGGTTTCAAGTAGATTGGAACGATACTACAAATGAAACCGAACTCTACATTTTGGCATTTTATCTTAAATAAAAGGCAAGATAACTGAATATATGAGTGTAATTTAAAAGGCTCCTCTAGTACCACGACATCGGCAGATATGTAAATTGCTTCCTATTTTATGTTTTTCAGATCGCATCTGTTATTAATTAGCGTCTAAAGGTACTTAAAGAGATCGGTTACTGTCGTCCTTATTAATTACCGTTTTATTTATGATCGTCCATTCGCCTGAAAACAAACAAAACAAAAGTTGCGCGCCTTGCGGAACAAGTGTGACTGCATCTCGCCCAAGGATCTCGCCACATGTGACCCCGCCGCCGCCTCACAGCCGCCAGCGACGCTGAAGGCCGGGGACGGTGACAGCTCGCGACAATGCAAGTGAAGCGACGGACGGCGCGGCGGGCTCGATGCTCGCCTCGACGTGCTAGTACCGCATGTAAGTCCGCATGTGGCGATGGCCGACGCGGCCTCTCGGTACTCTCGTCGCGGCTTACTTGGAATGCGGCGCGGCACTCGCTCGTCCTCGCTTTCATTTTTGGTTCGACTGCGGCGAGCGCAGGGCCACGGCGGGGCGACGGCGCAGCGCGGGCGGGTGGCACGTGTGAAAGTTATTGCGAATCAGCGATACTGCGAACATTCACAATTTACATTCTCACAGTTTGGCAGTTCCGTACAAAGAGCTCGCTGTTTGCACACACAGCGACAGACAACATAAACATGCGACCAACACAACATGTGTGATGAAAGTTTTACTCGGTTTGTGTATTCAAACCGCGATCGTTTTCGCGAGTCGGCTTCATGGAATACATTACACGAGAATAGGCGTTTTATTGAGCTTTCACGAGCTTTACAACGCCGACTTGATTACTTTTCTTAATTAAAGCTATGAAAAAGACTTTAATTTTCCATAAAATTGAATCGATTCAGTGGACTATAGCTAACAAGAGAGAAACTTTTCCAATTAAAACATGCGGCTCTTTCTCAGTAGACTCAGTCAGGCTAACTGTGAGCTTTCCGCTAGCAGGTTTCTCCGCCGGTCCTAGATCGTTCTTCCTGCCTGCCCACCACCGCGCCGCCGGCCCTGCCCGCCGGTCCTAGATCGTTCTCCTGCCTGCCCACCACCGCGCCGCCGGTCCTGCCCGCCGGTCCTGCCCGCCGGTCCTAGATCGTTCTTCCTGCCTGCCCACCACCGCGCCGCCGGCCCTGCCCGCCGGTCCTGCCCGCCAAGTGCCGCATGCCGCCGCTGTCGCCGCCGACCGCAGGTAGCGCTCCTTTGTGGCCTTATGGATGAACGAACAGCCTGTGATAAATGCGGACATTACTTCAACACACTTTAAAACGTTTAAAACCTATTTCTTGAGTTAATTTATCAATTGGCAGACATTTAAATAATAATGGCGGTATTTGAAATTTAGGTTCATAGTGAATACACTGAGACTTAAATGCATTTTTGAAGCCTAAGATCATTGAAAAATAAAAAAATATATATATTTAAAACTCTATACCAGGCCTCACTAGATTTTGATGTCCGTCCTACATCTTCCGAAGCACATTTATAATCCGTCTTAGCTTTATTTAGTTTCTTTTGTCTGAAGTCTTGTGAATATTAAATTAATGTAGGGAGAGGTAAAGCGTTGTGGATACGAGTATGCATTGTTGCTGGAGAGAGACAGGAGTTGTTAATGTTTACGCAACACTCAGCTTTCTCCTGGGCTGGGTGCTCGCTGCTGGGTGCGTTTGAAGTGATCGATCTAGTGTTTAGCACTCATTAGACGGACACTATACTCTGATTGATTGCATTGCGTATAATTTTGAAGCGCTGGAAGGCGTGTTTCCACTACAATGATCGACTGCGCGAGATTTTCAGTATATAGAGGGGTGTAATTAAGGTGATGAGATGAGGCTCAGAAGATAATCACATTTTTATGTCAGCTACAGCAAAAACGGCTTACATACAATACCTAGATTATTACTTAGGCATGACTTTATGTAAGCTCGCAAATGAAGTGAAGCCACAGAAGTAGCATACTGGGCCCAAGATTACATTCCTGTTGAAATTAAACTCCAGCATCGGCTGGCTTCCGGAGCCGCGCGCCGCCGCCAGCCTCCAGCCTCAAACGTCGAGCGTCGAACCTCGACTCGAGCAAGGCTTCGACGCGATTAGTTGTTTTCCACCTAGCTCTAATTATAGACCAAATGAGTTCTCAACTCTATTAATTCTGAAATTGAGTGCTATTTTAAATTGTATCGCTTTTTGCATACGTACTTAAAAATAAACCATTATTTTATTCACGTGGAAAACCGCATAAAAATAGAGTAGGTAAAGTGCTGTTGTGATTGTGACCAAAATCTTTTCAAAAATGCTATAAAATATCATGGAGATGAGTAGTCTGCAGCCTGTCACTGTTTTTTTTTGCCACTCACCGGAGCAATTCATTATTGACTTTCTATTGATCGCCATTTCCTCTCTTTACTTACCTGCTGCGTGTATCACCAATATTTGATGTGGACGGTCACGTGCCGGCTATCGGCTTATTGGGCAACACGACATGGTATTCACAGAGTGGTCGTGAGCTTGCTGCATGCCAGGTACCGTTAGCAGCGACGCACCTCCGCTCCGGTGGGAACAGCCGCCGCCGCCGCGCTGCAGCCTGCGCGTGCGCCGCGCCGATCTCGGCCGCCGCCGCCGGACGCCGCGACGCGACGCGCTACATCCGCAACAACTGGTTTGCAAAGCTCCTCCATCAACTCTACCTACTTATATCCTACATTATACCTTGGGAATAGACGATACTGCAGAAAATATTTATAATTTGTAAATTACTTGTCTTGTCTGCAAAATTACTATCCCATTTCCCAACATTAAGTACTCCTAAAGATGTATTTTGCTGTTCTTATAATATCACCAACCGCCGTAATGCTTTTAGGTTAAGTACTTTTTGTGAGAAAGTAAAACAGATGGTAGGCGTACAATTTTCCTACTCTTTTTGGAATAATTAAATACCTTTCTGTTTTTTATCATCTTCCAAACGAGTTTCCTCAAAGTAAGTATGACTCTACATTTTTCAGTTTAATTATATATGCTGTACAAAATGGAATAATTAATGAAATTGGATGGATGATAGAATGGCGTCTTTGTGGCTTCTCGTTATTGTGATGTCTTTTTTTATTCGTTATCTAGGACTCAAAGTTTTTTTTAAATATGAGTATTTTTAATCAGCTCATTTGTCATCATCATCTCCCTAGCCTTATCCCGTATCTCACGGCTACCTAATCTAGGGGATTGAACGAGGGTACTGGTTTTTACACAGAGCGACTGCCATCTGACCTTCGCAACCGATTAGGGAAAAAAAGACCCCAATCCTAGATTAAGTCAGAGTTTTCAAGCCGCCAATGCTTAACACTGGCCTTTGATATGGCTTAACGACTAATATCTACGGTATTAAACGATATTAACCGGGACCAACGGCTTAAAGTGCCTTCCGAAGCACGGAAAAATCGCCGAATAAACGTACATATGAAATCAGCTTATTTGTATTTGGTTTTATTTGCAGTTCCTGTCACAAACGATTTTAAAAAGCTGTTCGATGTATTACAGGTAAAGGTATCATCTGTGTGTTAAAGTTTTTTTTAGCAATAAAGAGTTATCGTGACAACGGCAACGTGTAGCACATGAGCAGTGAGCACATCTCTACACGTCCGTTAGAGGAGGCGTGTCGTGTGAACATCGCCGCTCTACTGCCACACTGGCTTTGTTCATCAAACGCAATCGTTACTTATTCATCGAAATTGTTATATGTAAGCATTCCAGAGATTACTGGCGATAGCCGGTATATATTTATCACCTACTTATTGACGTCCGCATTATGAGAAAAACAATTATTCCCGGAAAATATCGGCGAATGATGTCCGGCGGCGGAAATATCGCTGACCGCTGAATAATTCATGTGTCGCCGGTAGAATACCTGCCTGCTGCCTCCACTGTTGCCCGGTTCTCGGCTAGAGTTATCTGATTGCGATATTGTTTGCGAACATAATTAATTACATTACACACGTACCATCAAAATAAAATAATATCATGACATGGTAGAGTCGCGTACGTTACGATACGACATGACAGCGCGCAAACGCGTTGAATTTAATGTAAGAATTTGAATGTTAGTATGAATGTTCACTGTGTATTCGTCACGTTCAATATGACTGTATTATAATGATGTGATCGTGCTTGCGATGCGCGGGCGCAGGCGGCGCGGTGGCGCGGTGTGGCGGCGCTCGCTCGTTGGCATGCGACGAGTAAGCTCATTTTCTAATGGGATTCCTCGACCGGCCGTGTTGAGAACGCAAACACATATTATTTACCATTAAATCTTTATTCATTCATTCATAAGTTATTTATAGATGCAAAGTACCCTGTTAAAAGTCCCACCTACAGTATACTAGGTATTCAGCGATTATAAACCGCATTCCATTGGAATGCTATTATGTCGTAGGTCGTAGCTGTGCCGCCGCGCGATTCCCGCGGTATAGGAGCACCCACGGTAATAGCCGATTGTTTTGTTTCCATGTACATCCATTAAACTGTGATCAACCGACTGCAAGATTCTATTTATCGTACAATCAGTTTTTTTTTTAAATGAAGTAAATTAAAAGGATCGACAAAGAAAGGGCGGATCGACTCATTCGACTCTACAAAACAAAGCGCATGACATTGACATGGTTGTGCTCAGTTGCTCAGCGATCCGACAATACTCGATAATGAGTCACGAGACCACAAGTTATTTAAGCCGGTACACTTACTTATATTGGCGCCAAGCAGTACTTACTCAACCGCAACTTTAATATAAATCAGGAATTCTATTTGTATGCCGCACAATGGAAAACCTGCACCAGCAGAGTTGGAGCTGACGAAAAGAAACGTGGATTGTTTGCTTTATGTGTCACTAGCAACATTTCAGGAGTTTGTAAGTAGTGTGTGTGTGTGTGTGTGTGTGTGTGTGTGTGGTAGTGGCGTAGAGCTGCTGATGACATGTTTGCTGCCAACATACTCCTCACAAGTTGCTAGAGTATCGGCTATCGGAAAAGGAGCGGTTTTCTTTGTTATGATAATTATCAATGGGCTCGAATATAATCTATCTGTCACTTTAAAAATAATAAAATTGAACAATGACAGGCGATATATACCTACTCTATGGTTTTACACTTTGTCCGCTAGATTTTGACGCGCTTTTGCACGTTTCCCCAGTATTTCTGTAAATTTTATCCTCCATATCATATGACGGCGGATAAAAATTACAGATAACGCATAATACCACCGACTGTAAATTAAAAACCGGAGAGAATAGATCTTCTGTCATTTCCAATGTTTTTAGTCTGAAAGTGACAAATAGATTTAAATTTTAGTTTTATCCGGCAAATCTAGAATCGAGCCCAGTATCCCATGCTAATGTGCTAGGCACGCGGCTCGCGGCGAATAACCGCGCGCTTGCGATCCCCGTAATCACCTGAATGCTGATGCAGCAGCTCACTCAATTTTCCGTTATATTGACCCTCCCTTTTTTACTTCTAATTGTTTCTGAGTCATCTCTGTGTAAATTTTTACTGCTCTTTTATTGCCTGATAAGACGCTGCCGTGTATACCAAGGATTTGATAAGAAGTGCATAATTTTAATTGAATTTGTATTTTAATATGCAGTTTTCGGGTATGATTGTTTCTTCTTCTTTCACTTAAGAGCTGTGCACTTGTTGGTGGAGCAATTTCCATTTTTGTCTATCATGTTTGTTTATGATTGCAAAAATGTATTTTATGTTTTATAAAATTATCTTGTTTGCTTCGCAGTTATTGAGTTTCCCTGTAGGTGAGATAGGCATTTTCCTACGGTAAAAAGGAGCTTACCCTAGTCTATATGCCTGCAAAGCTCATCCCGATCCATACATATGTTGAATTGTGATTGAGTAACAAAATATAAGGATCTAAACTTTTGCATTTATAATATGCGACTAGATTTTTACAGCCGGAGCAATAACAGAGGCGTGCCGAAGAGGAGCGGAGAGCTCCTCAATTGGAACATAAAGAAAGCAGGAAAAGGAAGTAGTCGGCCATCGTCCACCCCCCGCCCCGCGCCCCCCGCCACAGACCCCCCGGACCCCATCACAGGCTCACTGATCTTATTAACTCTAACTCTACATCCAACTCCTCCGCACTCCGAGACCAAACAAGGGAAGTCTTAATCAAAAGTTGCAAATTTGTTCCCGTCAAGTGAAATTATTTAAACACAAACAAATTAGCACTGTTTCCGTTTCTCGGAAATCGGATTAACAACAGTAAATCCATTATGTAAATTGGAATCTGATATCAAACTAAACTTTAGCTGAAGATATTTTAAATGTGAATATCAGGATGGCAGTTTCGCCGGGAGAGTGGAAGTAGGTACCGGGGATCGTGTCGTGCGTATTATATATTTATTATAATACATACATACATATGATCACGTCTTTATCCCTAATGGGGTCGGCAGAGCGTAAACGATCTAAACAAAGGTCGTTCCGCAACGTCTGACAAAGTTTTGAGGGTAAGATAGATTTGTAGGTATATTGCTGTAGTGACAGGTTGTCAGGCCATCGCCTAAATTAAAATATACTGAAACCCTCGGACCTCTTAGTTGGTTTCTAAATCATGCCCGGGAGGAAATGCAGCTGGCACATTCTATGTTTTTCTCTCGCTCCCAGGCCAGCATGGAAGAAATTTATTATAAATTATAAACATGGTTATAATTATTAATCATAATAAAAAGATCTTGGCTACGACTACGAATTAACGATGACTTGAGAAATCACGCGATAGAAGAAGAATAGAATAAATAAATTAGCTGATCATCCTGTCTGAGAATCACTAAACATGAAAGGCTTTCTTTCTCTTACAAAGTAAATATTTGTTTTCCCAAATGAAGGACTTGACACGACCTTATTATCGTTTCAGATCAAAACACCAACATGATGATGAAGATCGCAGTCGTTTATGATCATCTTTACGACGTGTAAGTGGAAATAAATTATTCAACAGTAATCCTGTTATGAAAGTTTAATACGCAGTGTAACGTGAATGAGCAGGCGTATCGTATCGAAGAAAAATTCCCCAGACACGGAGTAAACCTGGCGGAAACTCACTAAATTATGATTCAAAGGTTTATGTTACCAGGAGCTCGGGGCTCTGAGCATTCTCCGGAGGCGGCGGGGTCGCAGTCATCTCCTGCTGCCATTGAGAACTTCATGAATACGTTATTTTATTGCAAGTCAAACATTTATCCGCAACGTTCAACCTTTCAGTAATTTCTGGAATTTAAAGATACACAAAAATAACAAACAAAGATCTGTTTAATGTATGATCAAAGCTTGTTTCGCAGTTTCATTAGTGAGTCAGAATCGGGTGGGTAGCGAGTAGTGCGCATTGCCCGACCCGCCGACACGGGGAGGGTGCTGTTCGCGGAGTGTGTGTCGAGGTGTGCGCTCGTCGCCGATAGGAAACGTAAACACGTAGGGTTGTGCTCGGGGCTGTAGACTCCTAAACCGACGATCTTTTTGGTAATGTGATTTGTTTTCAACTTCAACTTTTATTAGTTTGGCGTTTCCGTGATGATTCCGCCAGTGTCAAGTTTGTAGGGCCTTTTAAGGCCTATTGTTTTTTTTTTCCTGTTTTTTGTCATACCCTATTTGAGTATTGTCACAGACAAAAGCGTAGGACATCAAAAGCGCGAAAATTGACAAAGCGATTTGTAACTAATTTACAGGAATTTGTTTTTTTAGAAACACATTTGTTTTGTTTGAAGTACATAAACATGACATTTTAAGAGTCACAAAGAATAAACGGTTCGTTTGCCTTCATTTTCAGATACGGTTTAAAAATATCGTCAATTTATAGCTTCCTCCGCCATGCGCCATACCGCACACGATACAATCTGTGTACGTACGTATTATTTATTGTGCCCACGGATTATACAAGAAAAAAAAAACAATTTCAAAGAGATTTGCGATTTCCGGCTCCTTTTCAAAGCTCATATAAACACGGATAAACACTTGTTCCTATGTCAGCCTTCAAAGCCCATTTGTATTTAGGTACTTACATAGGTGTATTATACTAGCTAGTTAGACACCACGATTACACCTGCGGAAATAAGATATGTACCTCCGTTCCCGATTCCAAGTTTTACCTCCTGATTCCCGATCTAGGTGCGCTTGCATCACAAAGATGTTTAGGTGTCCTAGATCTAACACTAAATTTAATTTTAATTCTGTCACCGTTCGTGTTACCCAACTATGGAACAAGCTTTCTCGAAACATTCAAGATAGTCCCTCATACTTTACTTTAAACAAGAGACTAAAAGAGCATTTTATGTCCTTACCATAATGATATTTTATTATAATCCTATTTTTGTATTGTTATGTATTAGTATTTAATTCATTTCAATTTCATTTGTTCAGAGCAAATCATTTTTACATTTTTATATACACACAAATAATATAATAACATACATACATATAGTCACGCCTTGATCCCTAATGGGGTAGGCAGAGCGTAAACAACCTAAACAAAGGTCGTTCCGCCACGTTTGACAAAGTATAGAGGGTAATTTAAGATAAATGTGCAGGTATATTTCTGTAGTGACAGGTTGTCAGTCCATCGCCTAAATTGCAATATACTGAAACCCTCGGATCCATTAGCTGGTTTTTACAGCATGCCCGGAAGAAAATGCAGCGGGCATATTCTATGTTTTTCTTTCGCTCCCAGTCCAGCATGGAAGTGGATATATTAATAAGATATAAATTAAGTCGTTAACGCTTTGCCTACCCCATTAGGGATAAATATAAATTACAACACAAGTTCTATTTACAACATTAAAAGTCCATTCTCATAATTATATCAATATCATCATCTCCCTAGCCTTATCCCGTATATCACGGGGTCGGCTACCTAATCTAGGGGATTGAACGAGCGTACTGGTTTTTGCACAGAGCGACCATCTGACCTCCGCAACCCAGAAAGGAAACCAGACCCAATCCTAGATTAGGTCAGAGTTTTCATGCCGCCAATGCTTAGCACTGGCCTCTGACATGGCTTAACGGCTAATGTATATACAGTATTAAACGATATTAACCGGGACCAACGGCTTAACGTGCCTTCTGAAACACGGTAAAAGCGCCGAATAAACGTACATATGAAATTCGTAAACCGAAAAACACATTGGTACGTGGTGGGATTCGAACCACGACCTGCCCGCTCAGGAGGCAGCGGCCCTATCCACTACACCATCGGGCTCTCGTAAGTATATCAATAGTATATATATATTCGGATAAATATGTTTATTTTTGTATAAAAATGTGTAATAATAATTTATAATGATTATCAGCATGATTTACTTATTGTACCTATATCACGTAAAGTTATCCCCACTAGGTTGGCTGGAAGAGATCTCTTATAGAGACAAGCTTGCCTTTGTTTTTTATTTTAAGATTTAACCAGTGTATTGAAATTTAGGGATAAAGGCGTGATTATATGTATGTATATATGTATTGATGATATGTATTGAATTTTTTGTAATAAAGAATATAATTACATAGATATTTCCGCGGTAAAAATGTGTTAACGTAGCTTTTTGATATTTAGGTAGTGGAGTTTATCCGTAACAAACAAGCAAACAAACATACAAAGTTTTTATAATACTAACTAGTGTTAAAAAGGAAGTACAGATTAAAATTCCTACCTTAGTAAAGTTAATTGAAGTGATTGAAGTACCCACTCGTAAATGTAATTTCCTGTAAATTGTGGAGAGTTTGCAGTTCTGTTGAGGGCGGCGCGTCTGTGTCAACAACGATAGCGCTTGCTGGCCGTCGCGTCGCGGTCGCGGGTCGCTGCGACCGGCGACCGACGGCTGCGACTGCGACCGGCGACAACCAACGACACGCCGCTAATTTCCCAGCGGCCGAGTTCCTTATTTTCCTTTTTGTGTCGCATCGCCACTGTACATATATTTAGACCGGTATTTGTCTACTGAAGCATTTGCCTCGTATATTTACCCGTCCTAGGCACGTGTATGTTCTAAGTAATTCGTTCTTAGAAAGTCAGACCTATCAATAGCTTTTCATATGACGAACAGATAGACTCTCGAAATAAAATAATACTAGAGGTTAGCACGATACACTCGTCGATGTGGAAGTTATCTGCAAATCTGATCCCAATTCTCGAACAGTTGTGTGACTTTGTAAAAGGGGTGCCCTTTGTTGCAACATTTTAATTTCCACAGAACGGTTTCTTGTTCTATTACAATACAATACAATTCTTTATTGGTAAAAAATATTACATGTCAAACTTAAAATACTGAAATACAGAAAAATAAAATATAAAATAATAATTTATGAATATTGTAAAACAACAAACATTATTATATAAGTCATATTAAAAGTAAGTAGTACAAAACAATTAGAATTGTGAATTGATCATCATACGTATAGTATGATTCATTTATCTATTTTTTATAAAATAATAGGTTTGTTTAAATTGTGTTAATTAATATTAGTATTAATAGTGTTAATAGTAACTACAATAGTCATAAAACACAAACAGGGTCTCGAAGGAAACGACAGGCTATAAAATGAACTCTGATAATATCACCAATATATAATGTTGAATTTTGGATTTGTTTGTTGTTCTTTCACGGTAAAGTGGCTGAGCGGATTTATAAATCAACAAACCGAATAACAACATTCTGAAAAAACAAAATAAATGCTCACACTTCCGGAAAAACTCAAGTATAGAGTCGCGGATAATACGAAATGCTAATAATTCTAGACTAATGTTGATTAAAACATTAATATTAACATAACTAAATGTAGTGGGCCTGCGCCATGCATGCAACCTGGCAATCATGAGCGCCATGTTCATCGTGACATGTAAACATATTGCATGTCTCCCGGAGGACTCATAGCGAGGTGCATTATTGATTCCACTTGGATTACCAAACACCATAACTGAAAGCTTGCGTGAGCAGGAGCAGGTTACGAGCAGATTGTTAGGAAATAAAAGATGGAAAATAACTGAACTACTTTTTAACGTCTTTTTGTAAGTTTGTAACCCGTCCATAACACTAAATATAAGAGTTTACAAACACCGCGCGTCTCCGCGGCGCCAGAAGCCGAGCTGCCGATTGATGCCATAAAATACTCGTATACCTCAATGATGTATCTGTGTATGCAGGAAATACGGACATAGACTAAAAGTATTTCAACGATAAATATCTTGTGAAATATATTGATGGGATGCGGTGTATATCATTCAGCGCCGACCTCGTGTTACGGACACATATAGCCGGTCATGATGGTCGTCGGCGCGGCGGCGCGGCGGCGGCTGTGGCTGCCTCGTGCGGGCGCTGCGGTGCTGACAGCAGCCGCTGGGTTCGGGCGGGGCGAGCTGGTAGTCATCGGGCCGATTGAAGTGTTTATGCTCGGCAAGTCAACGGGATGAAACCGGTGTATCCTGTGGGACGCATGATGCTGGAGGCGAGGCGAGCTGACGGCGGCAGCGCGGTGGGACCGGTGCGCGCGCGGTGTCAGTCCACTCGCCACTCGCCACTCAGCACGCAAACACTATAAATCACCGCTTATTTCGAGCGCCTACGCCTCGCACGACAACTATTCCTACCAATGGGTTATATTTATTTCATTAACTTTTATTTCGGGTCCGCCATAGTCGTTCATCACGTAGAGTTATGACGCAAATTATTTCAGGGTCCTTGGGCGATTCGGTTGAATTCGAATTCCTGAGTAACGTTGGGGTTGTTAATTTTTTTAGAAGACGTGAAAATATAAAAACCGTTAAGAGATATTTTGATGATATATCATAATTTCATATTTATATCTCGAAAAAGTCTAAGATTATTGTAAAATATCTAAAAATTACAATTACAACTTGACCTATGTGACGTCATTATAAAACAGCAAACTTTAAATTATTGAACGAATTGCTCGCTAATTTAGGCTCGTAATTATAAAGCGATATCAAACTTGAGAGCAATATTAAGTATGGATTTGACAGGTAAGTTTGTACTGAAATGACATTTCTGATACGAACTCAAACTCGCTGTCACTCTTGAGAGCTGATTACAAATACAAGTACGGCCCTTAAACACACGCGTGTCATGTCATTTAACTTTGTTTAGGTAAAAAAAGTAATACCCTGTGTTGATTCTGCTTTTATTCGTATTTTTAAGATATATTACGATCTGTTATGCATACCTAACTTTAGTAATTTCCATGAATAACTTACCACCATTTGATATACGCAAAAATATTGAAGATATTAAGAATTATGGGGTAATGTTTACTTGCGGGCAATATTTCCGTTTTATACACGGCCACAAACACTTTGTCCCGTATTTTAGAAATTATATTTGGATACATAGGAATGCTACGCTAACCGATCACAATCACAACGCAAAATATTAAATCAAATATAATTTGAAAACGATCACCGTTTGTTTACATTTCAAATCAAATTGGACAATTACTATGGCACATTCATTTCATTGGTTTTTCTACGACAAGTACAAGAATTTTTTATTTTGCTCTAGCAACGAACAGTATGTTTTATAGTGACGTCGTCCGTGTACATTTATTTAAATTCAAAAATAAAATAAAATAGGAAGATTTAAAACTTTGAAATTAGTTGTTAAAAATGACGTAAAGATTCAAAAAAATATATGAATAAATACTTTTTTTCGTTTTGACTAGACCAATTACATGCTACTGTTGTAAATTTATTACTAGCAACAATACAATACAATTAAATGTCCAACAGTCTGAGTGAATGTACGCTGACCGGCATAAATTCTTAGAGATCTAGCGTAGATATTATTAGCAGCAAAGATCTCGGCTGATGAGATCTCGCTTGCAGGTCGATGCCCACCGTCTCTGGCACGAGGTGTGCTGCGCGGTGTGCGCGGGCGCAGCGGCGGCCGGTGTGCGCGGATCTGGACTGTGACATTTCGGGAAGGCCAGTGGGTCACCGGTCGCGAGGAGATGCCCGCCACCACCACCGCTCAGGTCGTCGGTCGCGGTCGTCGGTCTGCGGACAAACACAGTAACGGGCCGTGTAATTGTATCCTTTCCATTCTTCGCTGCACCGTTTCATGTCAGATACAGTTAGAGTTAGTTATCTGCGCAAGCGCAGGCCTGAACTCGTTATGGGAAACTTGTTATTAAAACAAGTAGTTACTGACGTTGATGCAGAGCTAGCTACGCAGACAGTTAGTGCTATAGGTGCTATTGATGTATCGGATATAGGATCTATTCCGAATTTCCGATGCAACAGTTTGATTTAGAAATATCGTCGACCTGTAAGCGAGCCAAACTTTACTAAATCCATGTGGTTGAGAACTTACTTTGTATAAAATTATTTACTGGAAATCAGAACTACGCATTTGGATCATACGTTTCTCAGTTTTCTGCGTCCTTGAACTCGACTCGTAAAGTTTATGTTGGTGTTTATTCATTTCCCTTTTATGGCATTCTCGAGCGCATAATGCAAAGACCCCAACTGGAATGTATTGTATGGGCGGAATGGAATGCGGTAGGAGCCTACAGTCTGCGATGTCGTTTGAGAACGATTAAGATGGATTACAAGTGGCGTCTGTGCCGGCTGATGTGCCGTCACGGCGTCGAGCGTCGCGACACTGTCCTCGCCACTGTCCTCGCCACTGCCCACTGCCGTGCCACTGGACGCATCTTTCCGATCTGATTGAACTTGAACTCGCTTCCAAATAAATGAAGGCCAAACTAATCGACCGTACAGAGTGATTAATCGATAAATTGTATCGCTCGTTAGATCTCCCCAGATCGAAATGGTTCTGTTTGAAGGAGTTGAAATTTATGACCGCGGTATGTTTGCGCTGATCCAGATCCAGAATACGGAAACCTAAATCCCGATTTAAACGGATATCTACACAATCCGCTACTGTCAGTGTTTATGTCAATCACGATTTGGCGTGAATATTGCGATAGATGCGTTCGATATCGCCAGTCTCACGCCAATCTAATGTTGTCAGTAGTAATTAGCACGAGTGACATTCGGTTGCGGAAATGTAGAGTCGACATTTCAGTCGCAAATGGAGTAATACCGCAATAAATCATACCGGGTGCAAATGTATGCAATGTATTGCTTCAGAGGACTTTAACTGAATTAGATTTACTGATTTAGACGTCGTACGATTTTGGCTGCGGAAGACGGCGGTCGCCGGTGGTCGCCGGTCGTTACGGCCGATGCGATGTGATGTGATGATGGAAGATTCTCATATTTACTGCTGTTTCACAACTCATCCGGTCAAAACACGGTTTGGATTAGCCGCACTCGTAAACCAAGCGGAATATTCCCATTTTCCGGGCTCAAATTTGATGAGGTAACGAGGCTGTCTCCTGTAATGTTCAGGGTGTGACCTTTTTATTATAATCAGCCGTTAATCAAACTTGCGTCGGGTGTTGAGACAAGTCCGGGGCGGGGGCGGCACGGGGCGGGACACCAACGTCCATCATGTATCGTCCGAGTGGGCTGCTGTCCCTACTGGCAGTCCTACTTACCGACCGGTAATGGAATATGCGCCGATGGTATCGCGTTACTAGTAATGGAACGCACACACGTGCACGCTCATTAGCTTCGTTTAAAACCGATTAGCCCAGACAATACATAATAGTTATCGCATAGACAGTCTTCCTATATGTGGGTGACGCATATGGATAAGCTATATCAGTCAAATCCTACACACTTATGGAAATAAAAGGTAGAGTTTATCGGTGCGTGAGTAGCGCCGGCGCCAGCAATCAGTGGACGAGCTCTCAACTCCCGACGTCCCCTCGACAGTAAATGAGTTAACTGTGTCCTCATAATTTGAACCAGGAATACATTTTAAAACAAAGTGGCTGCGACAGATAAGCAGATAGCTGTAGGTGCATAAAATAAAGTGGTGTGGAGGCCAGTGGCAGGCAAGTGGCAGGCGAGTGGCTAGCGCAGAGCGACCGGCAAGTGCCAGTTAATTGAACGTCGCCGACTTCCAGTATTAATGCACTTGCCCCCTCCCGCCCCCGCCTGCCCGGCCTACCCCCGCTCGGCTCCGGCTAATTATCTGCGAGTTGCGAGGTGCCGGCTACCTTCCACAGCCTCTCGGCTGCCTTGTTTAATTGCAATCTGACTGAGCCTGTCGCAAATCAACATCTATCAAGACCTGTCTACCTACACATAGACCTTCATAACTATGAAATAATGATACACCTTCAGAATAATTGTAATAAAGCTCATGGCAGCGTGAAGGAGTAACGTGTAATTAGTAGATGTGGGCCCTGCTTGCTGCAGCCGAGCTGCGCACGTGTGTGGAGTGTGGAGGTGATTACAGGAACGGGATCCCGCCTCGAGTCTCGTCACGCTCCGTTCCGTATCCTCGACCCTCCATTACACGCTGCTTAAGTGCACAAACCCAGCATCGAGGTGCAGTCAACCATGAGTACCTACTTGCCACTTAAACATTCATTTCTGGCAGCTGCATCCACTAAATCATAAGCAAATTTCGTGTGGTCTGATTCGCGATGTAATTTAGTTTGTGAGTTTTGGTCGCGGACCTTTCGAATGTAGAGAATATTTTTAACGGAAATAACCGCTAACGAGGTGAATAGCTTGCTTGACGGTTGTTTGTCAAAATGTTGGCAGCGGGCCCGCCGTCGCCGACGCTGCCAGGCGGGCGCTGGTAGCTTCAGACTTCACAACACTACGCTGATTGTAAATAATCACTGTAGACATGAATGATCAATAGCATTTCTAAAATTTTCTGACAGAAACAACAACAGTCTTATAGATTTATTCCTAGACAGTTGTACCGTGGTTGTACTGGGCTGTACCTATTCTGCGTGTAATTACCGAGGGTGTTCCCTACGTCAGAACAACATAGCTACACTCATAATGGTGCGGATGGTCCTGGCCCTGCATCAGCAAGGGCACATTATCCGCATCCGCATACGGCTCGACTCCTATTTCTGCTCATGTCGTGGAATTATTCAAAAGGTCCGAGTCCGACGGTCTGCGTGCTCCTAAAATAACAAAGGACCGCATCCGAAATGGAGCCGAACGGCCGAGAGTATAAATTAGACTAGAACGGAATGATGGCAGAGTATGTTTACAATCATTTGGGCAGGAAGCTTTCACTTTCCAGGTAGTGATAGTTTAGTGACAACCAGACCGTGGGAAGTGTGTACTACTGTGGGCTACTGCGGGCACTTGGACAGCGGGTGGCGGGGGAGCGGTGCTACTGGCGCGAGGCTGTGGATAATCATGAATGAAGGCGCCGCCGCCGCGGCCGCGTCCTTGCGGGACTCGCACCTACCTCACCACAACAACAAGTATAGCCGCTGTAGCATTTCGTCACAACCGCAACAACTATGTCAAACCAATTTTACTTTGAAACGTGAAACAAAATATGATTTCCTTGTTAAATTGAAATACGAAACCGCTCGTGACATGGAAACGAAAATAAAATTAAGAGGTTACTTATTAGTTTATTTTGTAACCAAATATCAATAAAAAGCGGCAGGTCCGGCTCCAGACGGTGAATGTGGCCATAAATCTGTCAGGGCCGGATCGGTCGGAACGGGCGTCGCGGCGGCGGCGGCGTCGAGGACGTGAGGGCCCATCTCGCAAGCCATCATCGTTACGCTGTCAACATGTCTCGAGGAGGCCGTAAATGTAAAGACGTCATTAATTCCTGGATTATATCTGACACTAGAGCACGGAAGGATCTGAGAGGAGGACTGATGTTTTTACTGAAACTAAGTGTAGGTTAGTATTACATATACTTGAATGTGTCTAATTTGATTTGATTAGGATATTAACCAACTTTTGTAACGAAACATTTCGTTTGAAAGGATATCAAACACTAAAACTATAAATAACAGGTCTTTGACATTATGAACTCGGTCAGATTCCGTGAACGTTTAATAAAGAAAAGGAACGGATCCAAAAATCCTTGAATTTCCCACTGCATTCCATCGCTTCCCTCGGCGGCGACGGGAGGCAATATCCCGCATAAATGCCGACCGGCATCCGGCTTCCGGCCGCGCCACTCTGCAGTAGGGAGTCGCGGCACGAGACACCCCCATAATTAGGATTTGCACTTATGTATTTCGCGAGTGTGATGCAATATTGCGAGCCCACAGTTTCGTCACTCTCCTCGGCTTTCCCCGCGCAGGAGCCGGATGTCGTCGCCGCGGCTCGGCGGCCCCACGGCGGCGCGCGGCGCGGCGCGGCGGTGACACCTTGCCCTCGCACGCGCGATGACTCGATGACTTGCGCCTCGCATTGCGTTGCGATCTTGCGATTCGGGTCGATTATGAAATATTTTCCTTCTATTTTAGTTTCCGGATCTCAATTTGTAACCGTGTCGAGGATTGTACAACATCTTTTTGACGTCAATACAGACATATTAATAGCCGAGGAATCCAGATATTCGTGTAAATCATTTCACAGCAAAGAATCCGGCGTCGGGCCTCTTCGAGTGCCTAATGCTAACGGTTTTGAGCGCGAATGTTATCGTTTTGACCTAAAAATATAATCTCTTACTGCATAAAGCTTTTAACGAAATATTCTGAAAGAAACAAATGGAGTCGGTCTACTCGATGACCCATAATCGAAATAATGCGCATGACTCAACACAATATTTGCTAGAACGTGCGTCTATAAATATTTTCTGCTTGTGTGTCGGCATTATTTTCAGTAATGAACAGTAAACTGGAGCACTCGATACCATAACTAATGTGAAGATGACTAGAGGAATGGAACACGTGTTAAATTGATATCGGGGCTGAGATGAGCAGCCGCCTGCGTGCGGGTGAGTGTTGCGTGCGTCACGTCAAGTGGTGTCTCGTCTCGAACATCGCACCTCGTTGTGTCGGCGAGGTGTCCGACAGGAGCATCGGTGGCGAGCTGACTCCGCTCACCGAGGAGCAAAGGGCGCTTGGACAATGGGTGACGCTGCGGCAGCGGCCAGTGACACGCGACCCGTCGCCTTCCACGAACAATGTGTGTTATGTTATGATGATACGTCATGGTGTCGGTTGCGCCACTCGCCCGTTGCATCGCCGACACGTGATATACGCGCGTACGTGCCGCGCAGCCGCCGCAGACAGCGGGCTAATCTTACAAACAACACGAGAAATTGCCTACTGTATTATCGCTTGCGACAGTATTGTATGCCAGCGAATAGTAGGCCTCTATTACACTCATCTCATCCTTATGTTACGTGATACACCAGACAATATGTGCTGTAAATTTCTGCGAGGAAACTTTATGAAGATACAGGATACTTTACTGAATACCTTACTGAAACTTCGTCATCATGTACATAGTAGATATTTAACAAGAATTTACGTATATTTCGAGCTTATACTCCGTATTTTGCAAATTTGCTTACCTGCCACCCTTAGCTTCGTCCGCGGCTTTCTGTGTTTTTTTATGGAAATGATATATTTTCCCCTGGTACAAAGTAGAACCTATCTGTAAAAGATTTAGTGACCACTAAACAAACAAACTTCTATCTGTTCATATTAGTTTAGTACAGAATAGAGTATGTATACATTACCTAGTTTTCCGCCCTTTGGTTTGAGTCGCGCGCGGATTAATAAGTTCCCAACAGAAATAAAGTAGGTATTCCGCGGTGAACATTGCCCTTGCCGTTTCAGTCCACTAATCGATGTTTACGAGGAAACATAAGTACATAAAAAAAATATATTTATATTAGTGTAGAGTTTAGGATTAGAACGTTAACAACATAATATCAGAGCGTTATAAAGTTAGCTGAATTAGTTAAATTCTGATTTCTGTATAAGCGTATAAATGAAGTTACTATATCTCCATAATATAACACATGGAGTAACCTGTTGAATTATCGATAAGTCGTCTCCATCGTCTACAGCTCGCACGCCTGGCCTGAATAGCTTCGGTCCAGCTGCTTCCTGGCGGTGTCTCACGTGCGCGACGTGCCCGGAGATCTCCCGGGGCGATCAATCAGCTCTTTGTGCGAACACTGGACCCTGGAGTAACGTCCGCAGGCACGCACCGCTCCACCACCCGCCGCCGCGCCTCCCGCCGGCCGCACAAAGCCCGCCTTGTATAAAAAGATAAAGATAAACATTATTCAGACAAGAACACGGATGAATAACGAGCTTGTAGCGTGTACCTGTAGTACCTACGACAAAAACATGAGTAAGTTAAGTATAGATAGATAAAGGTACGTATATAATTAGCAATACTTAATCAGAATGACTCGTCGTAAACCCTGGTACTTACCGTTTAAAGCTATTAAAATGTAGAGTCTAATCTCAGAAAACGAGCCAAGTATACCGTTATCGTTCTAAAAAGGTACATGAAATTTATATCTTCTCAGATTTGCGTTTCAGGCTCAAAGGGAGCAGTAAGTAGCTCGTCGGTTGCGGTTCAGTCGGATTACCAGGAGCTGAGTTACTGAGTGAGATATACTCAACAAACCGCTAAGAAATCCCAAATAAACAGAATATTCAAGGTTGGAGGAAACTTACAATACTTTAAAGTGTATTTGCGATGTTTTTCGCAGAATATAATTTCTGGTTAAATCTTCTGGAAGTTTGTGTAAATAAACAGGTAGATTCTGGTAGAATCGGCAGCGGTTCCCGCCCGGACGCCCGGCGCCCCTCGTGTACACCTCTCGCTCGATAGCTTCTATTGATATAAAAATACCTTCTCTACAAGTAGTGAATTCTGATTCGGACGATACTTCAACTCGATATCTGCACGTATATCGCGTGGTCGGAGGATTCAATATAAATATTTTTACGGATCGGCATCGCGCTCCCGGATATTTATCAAATAGAATTGCGTTTGTTGGATTCACGCGCACCTGCTGAGCTGCTGACGGGTTCAAATAAACTTTGCAATAAGGAAGTAGTAGTTTACTTTACCGTAAGAACGTGTGCTTAAATAGATCAGTGTGCAAATATTCTTCCTTCCGACCAAAGTGGGTAAGATGAGTAGGCTCGTGTTGATCGCTTTGGGCGCGCCCGTGAGATGCATTTGATATATCAACCCTTTAGGAGAAATCGACACTGTGGTTGACCCAATTGCTTTCCACTTCGTACAAATGGAAAGTAATGCGGAGGAGCTTTATGCCATAGCGAGCTTTAAGGTCTAACCTTGTTTGGTAATGTTGCTGAGAGCTGGTGGTAAGAGAAAGCGGCGCGAGTGGCACGATACTCACCAGTCTGGGTCTCGGATAATCGCCTCTTATTATCCGAGTTCTGTTTAACTTATCCCTTGCCAATCTCTGTAGGAAACTTATCTGGAATAGCTAAGCACCGATAACAAACTTTCCTACCTTCAACAATAGATATTAGCTGAGAACACCACTGACGTCACTCAAAATATATTCAACTGAGATAATGGGAAACGACAAGACGGATAAACAGGATTCGTCTCCGCTGGAGTTTTGATTCGAATTTATTAATTTTATAATAGATTTGGAGCTAACTTATAATGGAATTAGTTAAATTGATTGTCCTGTCCTGGCACCAGCACAACGCTCTTGATTATTCAAATATAGACTAGGTATAAAGCGATAAATTTGGTCACGCACGAAACGTCGGGATTAAGGAAAATAATAACAAGCAAAATAACCAATAGAGCATGAGAATGATCGTGAGCGAGTACCGAGTTAAAAGTTGGTATATATTATTAGAAGATCGTAGACCTCCAAAAATGTTGTTGGTAGAGCTTTTCATAGCGTAATCGAGTGTTGCGTAGTGAAGACGAATGACAGGTGACGTGAAGGGCGGGGTGCGGGGTGCGGGGTGCGGGGTGCGGGGTGCGGGGTGCGAGGGATGAGCCTCCTCTCCTAATGGCTGGTGCGGATCCTCATCCGTCATAATTACCGTCAACGGCTTGACGCCGTCCCTGCCAGCAAGCAAGCAGGACAACTCCCGGCTTACCTAACATCTCACACTCACTAGGCAATAAATAAGCGTTACCCTGATTACCCCAGCCGCCAGCCGCCAGCCGCCATCGACCGCAGCGGATATTTTGTAATTCTAATGCAGCAATTAACATGAGTTGGGACTTAGCCAGTTATTAACTGAGCCACTACGCCGCAATACAACAACGCAGCTGTCTAATGATAATGAGCGATCGGAGGGTGAAGTGGTGCTCACCTACTTGAGCAGGGGAAAAACGTACTTATCCTTTATCCGAAAAGATCTGTCAGACAATAGGATCGACGGGTAGTTGGCTCGTGTCCGCTCGAGCGGAACAATGGATATTCTCCTGTAGGAGAGAAGTGCTGGGCCCGCTACGAAGATAGAAAGCCCCCTAGGGGCCCTTCAAGAGGTCTTTTATTTGATTTGACTAAAGTTCTATTTATTAAAATATTTTTGTTATGATATTACAACCATAGCCAGATCAGCTGCAGGAATGGTAATATATCTTCCCAGACGGAAAGATCACTCAAGCCAAGCTTGGCAGGCAGGTTGTAAAGTTGGCGAGTACAGTGGTTAAATTGTTCCTTGGTCGCAATTTATGCTTCCACAGAAAGTAATGCGTAGTGTTATGGATTGAAAATTGTTTCCTGGAACGTACGAACGTATACTCAATGCAATATCGCATGGAGCGGAAATCAAAGTATGAGTACAATGCAAGGGGGGGGGTAAATAACTAGGGGCCCCGTTCAGAGCCGAGTGGGGGGGGGCTGGATATAGCGTGTGCCTATTCGAGGGTGTAGCGACCGGCGTCGGTGGAGCAGATGACGGCGAGCAGTCTCTTATTGTGGCGCTGATCGACCCGCTGATCGCTGAGCGTATAGGCGCTGATCGCTGAGCGTCAGTCGAGCGCGCCGCCGCGACGCTCCATCAGAAATGAATGATTGCAAACACGCAGCCTGCAACCGCGTACTCACGTACTTACCGTAGCTAAACTTACATATTTTATTCCAACTATAGCTACTAACTAATCATTGCATATGCATTAACTTACGACGCCATATTTGTAATGTAAACACCTATTTAGATAAACCACTGGTAGCTCCCAGTTCTACTCATAGTCATACATAATACTACTTTCGGTAAACGGGGTCACCCAACGATTCTTTGATGTTCCCTGTTTACGTAAACATCCAAGTGATTGTATATTGAAGACGTCTCACCTCCGGAGTTGACAGACGGCGTCGGTGCGGTGTAAGTTATTCAACACCGTGGCCCGTGTCGGTCATATTAGGAGCAGCGAGGAGCGAGGCGAGGTGAGGTGTGAGGACTGAGGACCGACCTCTGCAACTCGATGAATAAACAAACTGGAAATATCCCTCACCGCACGCTATATGCAGCTAACTCGCAACTAATTATCAACTCGACTTCATCGTTACTGGCTGGTGGCTGCTAATGTGACCTCACTCACCTCGTGCCTACATTTGGATGCGGTTCGTCAAGGTTCGACATCAGGAAAAGGGTTGAGGATAAAGTCGTACACCGGCCCGCATTATTAAATTACAAAAGAAAGGCAACCTTTTTGTGTTTACGTTATGAACTTTCAAGGACAAAGGGATCAAAGAAATTGTTCATTTTCCATAAGGACTGTATTAGAGAGCAGTTCAATAATTTGTTTGAGTAGAGTGCGCGTAGATGGTGTAGTTAGGTCGCTCTGTCGATGGCTGGCGGCTGGCGGCTGGCGGCCCCGGTTCGAGTCCCGTCCCGGCGGAGCGGAGGCCGGCCGCTGTCCGTCCGCGCGGCGCGCTAATGAACGCTCGGAGCAGCTCTCATTGGACGCGTAACTCCATTAGCTAGTGCCGACACCCGACGTTGCTCGCTCTCGCTTCTTAATACTCCTAATAGATATAAAGGTCACTCCACTAACAATTTAATTTAATTTCAATGTTCCATAATTTATTACTTCAGAACAAACTCTGAATAAAATGTAGATTTTATACTAAAATATCAAATAAATGATTCGCATTATACTACGTAAATACGTTAGTGGGAAAACTTATTATAAAGTATCTTGCGAACTATTAAAATGTCGTCAAATAGAAGAGTATGTAGTAGAGCTGTAGAGATCCACATATAGTTTGTTGTGAGAAATTCCTTCCATGCGGCGATTAGAGGCCATTTAGTTAGCATCATTAAATGCACATTACCAGATTATTAGAAACCAGAATATAATAGATAATGACGCGCAGTTTTGTTAAACAAAGCCACCACTTATTGACGATAATGAAATACGATTGTTCAATTATTGTAAGTAGGTAGATATTATTATAAACTTTCAATAGGTGAACGGTGAGTCATAGATTACATGCGCATCGGTCATTCACACACACATCGCCGAAATAATGTATTCAACCATGAGTCTCACTCTCACTACTCTACATTGTGTCATAGAGAGTAACCGCAGAAATACATCGATATCTGAGTATATCCCACCGAGCAATGGGTTGCGAGCTGCATTGAGAGCATGTCTGTTCCTGGAAGTTGGCCGGTCACCTTACACGTATGGCGCACACGCAGCAGCATGGCCAATACAAGGAACGCTTTACAAACAAAAGACATTATTTAATTACCGCTTCCTACTTGAATTTCCATGGTTCGTGGAATATTGGTCTTATCGTGAGCATTAATTTATGCATCGGAACCGGTAATCGGAGACTCGAGTCCTTTTAAAGTCAGGTAAATAAATAAAACAAGTAAAGAAAGCCGCCGCGCGCCCTTTTGTTAACCGTCCCTTGTACCAATATTGAGTTGATACATACATATAATCACGCCTTTGTCCCTAATGGGGTAGGCAGAGCGTAAACAACCTAAACAAATGTCGTTTCGCCACATCTGATAAAGTTTTGAGGGTTATTTAAGATATAATTATAGGTAGGTATACTGCTGTAGCGACAGGTTGTCAGCCCATCGCCTAAATTGCAATATAATGAAACCCTCGGATCCCTTAGCTGGTTTTTACAGCATGCCCGCGAGGAAATGCACCTGGCACATTCTATGTTTTTCTCTCGCTCCCAGGCCAGCATGGAAGCCATATTGAGTTGATCTCGGGAACAATGGTACCGAAGGGCTCCAAGATACAACCACGCGTTGAGTCCTCGCCTACAGGACTCTCCCACACTCGCCCACTGCTAATCAACCGGCTTTCAAACAGTTCTTGTAAGCCATTACGTGCCATTACTTCAAGTGGTGATCTGCATATCGGTGTGACTAAGTACTCGACGCACTCACATCACACGTCACGGGCTATGTGCGGACTCGGGACTCGGGACTCGGGACTCAGGAGGGATGCGGAGAGAAGGGAGGAACAGATAACTCCAGCGCACTCCACGCTGTTTACATCCAGATAACAGGTCTCAACTATTATTATATTAGCTTTCAACAAATACACACCAACACCACCGCCACTCATGCGGTATTAATGATGCAGTAATGACTCGTTGTCGATCATTCAGCCTGAAGATAGGGACGAGACGACACAAAGACGGGTTAGTGTACTTGCATTTCATTAAAATACTTGCCGCCAGATAAGCTATCTTATTCAAAAACAATGATATAATTCATGCCGCAATACTACATTCCTAAGAACACACAGGTCGTGACATTTCGCTGGAAGTCTTCTTTAAGAAATTCAGCCTTTATCATCATGTTTATGAAACATTTTCTTAGTTTATACCCATGAAATAGTTAATTAAACTATGAGGAAGATTGGTAAGTTTACCAAAAGTCTGTTGCGGAAGAGATAGAGCGCATGAAATTGAATGCACAAAACATATAAACGAGAAAGAGCTTTATTTTACTTGCTGATAAAATAAAGCTCGTACTGATCGGATCTGTCGAGTGAAACACGCAGATGGCCGCATAAAATAAAATTCTAAATCAAACAAGCTCTTTCCCACTCACAATCAAAAATAAATTCCGCTTGAATTGCAGTCATGTTTATTGCGAGTTATTGCGAGTTTTTATGGTTGTGGCGTGCGTTTTTGGGTCGTCGGTCGTCGGATCGTACACAAATACACAATACATGCATGAATGCATGATATGCAATGCCCGTGATACTACCGACGACCGACCGATAGCAGCCCGGCTACCGCATGCATAATGCAACAACAAACGCTGCTTAAAAAGACTGGTAGCGCCATCTGTTGCGGAAGCGAACTATAAGCAAGTTTGAGAATGGAGTACAAACTCTTGGTAGTTCAACCATACGACTCTATGTAGAGTTAGTTCGGATAAATTACGCAAGCGGACGCTACCCTCTATGCCTCATTCACTAGATGGCGTTAAAGGTTCACAAGAACACCTGAAACCATCCTGAATCTAAACGTGATCTCAAATAATATTTTTTTATACTTCTGTAGAAAAGAAAGGGGTGAAAATAAAATTACAGTAGGTATTTACGAACAAAGAAGAATTTATCATTATGGATAATCATGACGCTTCCCTAAACCACAGAAAATATAATACTGTACTAGTCCTAAACCTAGTTTATAAGATCAACGCTGTGTTTTTTTATTCAATTCTGTTATCAAATTATATCACTAAATTCTTTTTCTCTGAAGATATTATAAACATTGACATCGAAAGAACTACTCAATACAACATTATATTCCAATCGCGGCAGGTGGGGTGTGGGTGAATGAATGCGCTATTAATTGCAATTATTTCAATTAGAAGCACATTCGGTTTGTGCGGGGAGGGAATGCCCCCGCCGCCCCGACAGCCGCCCGCCCTAGACGCACTCACGTCGAATATAATACGAGTCTCGTACTTATGATCAGGTAATCTTCAATATCGAATCTCATGATGAACTTAAACTGTTATTTAAATAAGCTAGTAAACAAATGTGTAGGTACCTTTGAAAATTTTAAAACATGCTTACCATATAATTAACAATAAGAAACTTTAGAAAGTTTACGTAACTTTACGTAATCGCTTAAAATTGTCACCCTATTCTGTAAATCTATTGGTTGTGAAAACCATTCATAATATCATCATTTACACACCGCAGCAGGGAGGATCACGATCGGAAATCGGCAGAATGATTGATACAAAGTTTTTTCGCGGAAGTGCAGCAGCCTGCGTTACCATGGCAACGCGTGTCGCGGTCGTCGACCCCGGCGCCGCCCGCCCTTGGCCGTCGAGCGCCGACTGCAGTTCGCCGCGCGCCGCCCCACGCGCCGCAGGGCTGCAGGTGCCCGACTGCACGACTGCACGCGGACTGCATGGAACACGCGACATGCGGCGGCGTCGCGCGGACCCCGACCGCCTACGCCCGCACCCGCTCGCACCCTCATGCTAACAAGGCAGTTTGTGATATGATAGTGGTTGGATCGGGAAACCCCTGTTTACATCACCACGAGGAACGTGTGAAGAAGGGCGCAGATAGTAACGTGATAGAAACATTGTCGTCATCCTGTTTACACGGGGTAAGATAGCCGATTTGGTTTTATCTTCATTGCTTTTGGGCTAGGGGACTTTTGGGGAAGTAGCAAAATGAATTTCTTACAAAGAATTTGTAAACATTCTCAAAGTAGCAAATCGTCCAATTGCTGAAGTATTGATGATCAGTTTTCTCAAGTATAAACGAAGGATCCCGATGGTGTAGTGGTTAGGGCCGCTGCCTCCCGAGGGGAGGTCGTGGTTCAAACCCCACCTCGTACCAATGTGATTTCGAATTTCATATGTACGTTTATTTGCTTCGGAAGGCACATTAAGCCGTTGGTCCCGGTTAATATCGTTTAATACCTTCAATATTAGTCGTTAAGCCATATCAGAGGCCAGTGCTAAGCATTGGCGGCTTGAAAACTCTGTCCTAATCTAGGATTGGGTCTGGTTTCCCTCCTGGGTTGCGGAGGTCAGATGGCAGTCGCTCTGTGTAAAAACCAGTACCCTCGTTCAATCACCTAGATCAGGTAGCAGACCCCGAGAAATACGGGTTAAGGCTAGGAAGATGATGAATCGTAACAACTTCTTAACAGCTGTTTAAATTATTTATACGGTTAAAGAAATCTTTATTTCTCAAAAAGAATACATAATTTCACATATATGAGAAACATATACAAAATACCATGTAAATATCACTCAACCACTCTCCCTCTCTCCTTGGCAAAAATCACTCAACCACTAACACACCTATATCTTTATTTTCATTTCCCATCACACGAAAACACCCTCCGGAAGCTAAACTAAAAATAGCAAAATAGTGGCAGTAGTAACAGAAATAAACACATTTCGTAGATCACCTAATAAGATAAGAACATGTAAAACAACACGAAGGACGGGTATACTAGGTAGTGTTAATGAACCCTTATAGCAACTAACATTACGTGCTGTAGCTAGAAGTGACGTAGAAGTTCTACATGGGTGTAATTCGAGGACATTGCGTGCTCGAGCCTAGTGCGGTGTGCGGATTAAGCTCGTCCAGCTAAATGGCTTACCCGTAAATCTAAATCAAACATTTACGTTAGTTTGAGGCGCATCGCGTGAGTTGCGGGCATTTTAATGTCCGCTTTATAAAATTAGGATGACATGCGAACACTGTAACAAGCCACAAGCCTTAAAACCTTTATTTAGTAGAGTCAGCCTCGTTCACGCCTCGTTGCGAGCGAAGTCAAGGCATTAAACAATTTGATGAAGTGATATTTCCGGTTGCTCTCATCGGCGCGGGCTAAATATATCGAAGCAGTAAGGTAACTGAAAAGTCGTTGGGAGTCATTCAACCGTCTGTCGTGCAAGTACAAAGAGATATTTGCCCGGAACAAAGCGCATTTTCTCTTGTGCAGCGATGTGAGAGACGCTTATGGGTGATCGTGTCACGAAGAGGGCGATTCATCTTCCCCTCTTCAGTGCTGACCCCCGCTGGTACTTCAGTCCGACGAACTAGCTGAAAGGATTTATTTTGTCAGACATCAATGAATACGTTCGACTTTAATATTCTCCCCTATGCATATTTCATCGCAACGCCTCCCTCCGGCAAATTTCCTGTATTGATCACCTGCACTGCATCCAATCTATGTTTATTTGTCTGCACTTTAAATTAAACATTACAATGTTAAAACTATACACAACAACGGACCACTTTACGTGTGAATGACAAACCAAACAGAAACCCAAATATCATTTGTGGGAAACAACAACAGGATATTCAATTTCTATGTTATCGAATACAAACAATTAAACATAACTCGTTAATTTTATATTGACGACCTTTTAATGGGAAATAATTAAGTATTAACAACAAAACATCCTGCTGATGGGCTTTCTACATCTCAATCCAAGCCCCCAAGCCATATCATAAGTTATTATTATTATTATACTAGCCTAAACTGTCCCACTGCTGGGCAAAGGCCTCCCCATTCTTTTTCCAGGCTTCCTGATTCTTTGCTGTTTCTGACCAGTCTGTAACAAACGCTGTGAGGTCATCCCGCCATCTCTTCTTTGGTCTCCCTCTAGGCCGACGTTCTTTCGGCACCCAGTCAGTAGCCAGCTTTGCCCACCTCTCTGGATGCATTCGGGTGACATGACCTGCCCAGTCCCACTTCAGCTTTGCAGCCTTCTTGCCCTCGTCTGTAATTTGAGTTCTGGAGCGGAGAGTGGTGTTCCTGATGTAAATAAGTAAATTCCTGATGCGATAGATCCTTTTAACACCGAGAATGCTCCGCTCCATTGCTCGTTGACACACCCCGACTCCCGAGTCTGAACTTTTGTGAACCGGTCTGGGACCACGTCTGCGTACCGTAGGTGAGAATGGGCAGGATACACACGTCGACGAGTCTTCTCTTTAAACAGAGTGGAAGGTCTCCCTTCATAAGGTCCTTCATGGACCAGTAGCTCGTCCAGGCATTTTCTACGCGGCGATCTATTTCTTTATCTTGCCGGTTTTGGAAGGAGACTATCTGGCCCAAATAGATGTGATCCTTCTGATAGCTTGAATTAGGGTTGAATTTGCTTTGCGGATGTTAAATAAAACCTACTCTTGTAGGACTGTATTGACTACTAAAAAACATTTTGAAACGAACAAGATGTACCTATTCGTCGCCATACTGTAATTCCTGCCCTTCCATCTCTACGATGGCACTATTGGTCATATCATAAGTAGACGAAGAAGTTCAACGCATGTAGTAATAAGACTGGATGGATAAGTATTTATATATTGTACATGACGTAAGTTATTTGCACTTGACCGGGAGTATTCGTGAGGTCAGCCTGATGATAAGTTCAGTTTGTTTAGCTGTTCTGTTTTACCTCGAGTGTCTCCGACCGGGTTATCTTTATCAGCCAGCTGGTGCATAAACTGACCCTTGCTTGTATTTACATGTCTTTGTTTTTGACCAGAAAACGCGTTGATATTGATAACTTATGCTGATTTTCATCATTCGTATTATAAGGTTTGACTGCTTTGTTTAAAAACTGATAAGATAAAGACTATTATTTGTTCAAAAATAAATTCTTCTGATTTGAAAGATCACTTACGTATACATAATAATATCTAAAATATTTATCATTATAAATAGAGAGATAATTCTTCCATGCTGGACTGGGAGCGAGAGAAAAACATAGGATGTTTCAGTTGCATTTCCTCCCGGGCATGCTTTAAAAATTAGTTCAGGGATCCGAGGGTTTTCAGTTGCTGTATTGCAATTTGGGCGATGGGCTGACAACCTGTCACTACAGCAATATACCTAAAATATATCTAAAATAACCCTCAAAACTTTGTTAGACGTAGCGGAGCGACCTTTGTTTGGGGTCATTTACGCTCTGCCTACCGCATTAGGGATAGCATACATACATACATACATAAATCACGCCTTTATCCCTTACGGGGTAGGCAGAGCGTTGAACGCCTCGTAAAAGGCGCTTTCGCCACGTCTGACAAAAATTGAGAGCAATTTTAGATTGTAATATGTATTGCTTTAGTGACAGGTTGTCAACCCATCGCCTAAATTACAATACACTAACCCTCGAGTCCCTTTTGCTGACTTCAACAGCATGCCCGGGAGGAAGGGCAGCTGGAACATTCTTTGTTTTTCTATCTCTCCCAGTCCAGCATGGAAGAAAGGATTAGGGATAAAGGCGTGAATATATGTATGTATGTTATCACTATCACTACATAGTATAAAACAAATTCGCTTTCTCTATCCCTATATCCCTATGTATGCATAAATCTTTATAACTACGCAACAGATTTTGATGCGATTTCTTTTAGTGGAAAGAGATTATATGTATAATATAGTAGAGAAACTCTGATATATCCGTGCGAAGCCGGGGCGGGTCGCTAGTATATTATAAATAGAGTTAATACTTTGCAGATACATGTTCCTCAAAGATCTTAAACGAAAATTACCTACACTAGACTGTAACTAACCTTGGAAAAACAAAAGCCAGCGTCGATGGCTTCGCCTTTGTCATTCAAAACATTTGTGTCTGGGTGCGGTGGAGGCATTGGGGCTCTGTCTATTCGCCATTGAGCCGTGGTGACTCACTGTCTATTCAAACAAAGCCATCTCTTATCTACAAAATTGTATGTCTATTTGATCCCTTGTTCTAGGCTCAATGCTTGTCATCTGGCAGGTCGTGCATGATTTTCAGTTGCCACTGGGGTCTTACTTGGGTTTAGTTTGGGATTTATTTCAATTTAGTTTAAAAAATATTCAGGTAGTGTGATGTGATTAGCCAGTTTCTTTAACAAGAAAGCTGATTCAGTGCTTGGTAAGACCTTAACTAGCTATAATAAACGAAATCAGAGTCCGAATAAGCGGTATAAATTGATGATCTCCACGATCCATACGAGAGAAGAAGAAACTTGCTATGAGTGGCGGCGTCTGGTGTCTGGTGTCGTCTGAATTCATCCTGGCGGCTCGATGCTGACTCCCCGTCTGGCTTGGTGCGCTGCTGGCGACTCCACCGCAGTTGCTGGCAGTCAGCTGTTTGTAATCGCGTCTGCGCCACGCGGCTTACCACGCGCGCGCGCGTTTGTACTCATCAGTCACTTTCTGAAATCAGTCGTGCACGCATTTTATCGGATTAATCATTTTGTGTAATATTTGTGTTTAATTTATTATTAGTGTGTGAAAAAAATATATTATGGTATACTTTCATCATGGATTTTAAGGTAGATATTTTAAATCATTATACTGATTTCGGATGTGGTCAATGTTGTCCAACATTTTCCTTGCTTTCTTAAAATCTAGGCCATTCATTGACGTAGGTAAACAATAAATTGGGTGCAGATGAACTGAAAATATCCAGATTTATTTTTAAAACCCCGTTCTTAAGCGCTTGTGGCTGTTGATAATCATAATTCTACCATACACATATCTATATTGCTCGCCGGCCGACGCGCCTTCTGCTATTAACATTATTATCATCGTAAAATGTTTTATTGGGTGAAAACTATTCCACTTGCTACATTTAGTTCATGTCTGATTGCCTGCTGTACTTATTTTTAGGAATGTGCGCATTATTCTTAATTGCAATAAGTATTGAATCTTATCTTTATCTGTAGATTTCAGTCAATTAGCGTCGTATGACGCTACGAGACGCGATAACGCGGGGCATGCAGAATATAAATATGTACCGAATTTAATATGATAATATAGGTATCTAAGTATAGACAACTGATAGATAGGTTTACTTTGTATATTCCTATGGGAAATATTAACAGCTAATATACAAGTGCGGGGTAATGTAGGCCAGCAGTGTTTGACATGGGAGGGTCAGTACCAGTGTCACCTCGCTCGCTCACCATAAACACACATACATACATAATATCACGCCTTTATCCCTAACGGGGTAGGGACCATAATCACGTGGATATTATTATGTAGCGCGCCTTGAATTCTCTCGGTCAGGTCAGCGATATTTGTAAGAAGAGAAGACTAGGTACAAAATTGCAGTTACCATATGGTTACTGCATATAGTGCAAAATTGTACTCAACAGACGCGGCTAAAAATATCAGCACTTTTCTGCCGCGTATTCAAATACCACCATATCAATAATGTATATTCTCTACCTTATCCACGAAAGTAAACCGACTTTTAGACGATGTCGTCAAGTTAGCACCCTCTATCCGGGAAGCGGGAAGTGCAAGTGCATCTAGGCGGGGCGCGAGGCGCGGGGGGGGGGACTATTTCCAGCGGGCATGCGGTGTGTCAGCACGCGCCCGCCCGCAGGCCCGCACCCGCACCCTCGAGACCGCCAGACAAGGGCTGAGGGTTGAGAGGAACCGTGACAGTATCGCGACTCTACCATTACCGAGAACCATCATGCATGAGATACTTCTTGTGGGGTCTTGTGGTCTCGTATGACACTTATGTCATAATGGAATCCGACACGGGTATGGTACGCCGCCGCCGCCGCCGCCCTGCCTCGAGATAGTTAATAAATTAGAACAGAGGGCGCATCAATTAAATTGTTTGATTTATTAGTAGTTCGTCTTCTGTCGCGTGGGTTACCGGGTCATCCAATTAGTTAACTGACCGCGTAAATATTTACTTAACTGGCTATTTACCATTTTACCTCACTTCCACGAAAAACTGGTATTACAATACCAGTAAAAAAATAATTTTGCAATGAAATTGTGTCGTGGCCCATTTTAATGAAAGCAGTATGGCGATCAGTTTGACCCTGAGTCGCGACCCTCCTCACCCCTTACCCCTCTCGCGAAGTCTGAAGTCGGCAAGCTATTTCCGCGCCGCGCGCCGCACGCGCATCTGCGCCGGCGCATACCGCATCGCCATCGCAGTCGCCACGCTCGAGCTCGCGGGACTGGAAACAAATGCCGAACAGATTCGAACTTTAGATCTAGCTACACATAAACAACATCAAATAAAACACAAATAAATCATTGACTTTTGCCTGTACAGCACCCGGCACATAAGAGATAGCATTACAAACTGATAGGTATTGTTAGTCAATAAAACGATAAGTTATTATCCCGAAAAACAAATAATTCCCACGGGAAATTTCTTTTAGCCTTGCGGGTGAAACCGTAGGGCGGTAAACTAGTTATTAATTTTCAATTCAATTCAAATTATTTATATCAGATAAAAATCCATATACAGTACATTACATTAATTCAGGATAATAAAATAAAATAATATTAAAGCACGCACATGCAAGTACACGAATGGTATGACGCAAGATACGACAACAAATAAATATTCATTTGGCAGTTTCAAATTGGTAGTGGTATCTGTATGTACGTCATGAAACCACGGCATAGCAGCACGGTTTTCCTTCTGACATGAACTGTATGCGAAGAATCACCACGATGAGCCCCCAGAAACTTTAATAGGTCGTTCATATTTATTTTATTAGCGCGTTTGTTGGTACAAATAAATAAATCATGGTATTCTAAATTTTTTTTATACGTGGTGTAAGGGACAGCGTCCCACAAACTGATAGTGGTTGCTCAGTAAACTAAACTGAACAAATTCTACTAGAAGTTTTTTTAGGAAGTAATAAAAAATGGCTCTTTCATACAAATTGTCTGATCGAGGTGGACATTTTGTATGGAAAAAAGAAACATTTATCAATAGGAGTTTTGAGCCTACCACCGAAGTGACCGCCCGGCTGTTCTGCTACCTGCGTTCTCTAACTGTTACGCAGAATTTATATTAATAGTCCAAAAACTCGCGTACTTTTTATTTGTTTACTTTAGTTTGGTTTGGGCTGAACATTATCAATCGTCAATACGTTAGTTTACAATTTAAATTGAAAATTAAACGATGTCTTAGATTTTTTATTTTGTTTGTGACCTTGAGCTTTGAAGTAAGTAACAATTTAGTATTTCTATAAACTCAAACTTTACTTAATGTACGTGAAGTTCTATCATAATTATACGAAGCGCTTTCTTCGAAGAGATTGGTAACCTGAAAAACTAAATTATATATATGTAGTAACAAACAAGTTTTTTTTTTTAATGGACCTGTTTGCAAAATACTACAAAGTGTATATAATGCGTCACCGGGCTAAGGCGGGGAGTTGCTACACGCAATCTACACCCTTAATGAAATGCGTAACACTCAAGTATCACCACTTGTAAACTATAGTTTGGAGATCCTAATATTTCCATATATTTTTTTTCATGTGTGTATTTTGGTTTCTCGGCCCCGGGCTATCATTAAGTTTGGAGTAAATTTCACGAATTAAAAACATTTTAATAAAAAAAAAACACCACGTGCGACATTTCCGCAGCTTTAGATTAAGGGAGGGTGGGCGGGTGGTGGGTGTTACCAATCTCTTCGAAGGAAGCGCTTCGTATAATTATGATAGAACTTCACGTACAGGTACGTTCGTGAATTCATTAATTATACTCGTGCTTCCTTCTCAAGATTCGTAACCTGAAAAACTAAATTATATATATGTAGACCTTGTCAGCCGACTTACAACAAGCTAAGGAAGTGTCATAATAATAGACATAAATAAATATATATTTTATATATTATACTTATTCGATACAAAATCAAATATATGCTTTAATAAGCTATAATAATTAATTAGTCTACTAACGATAAATAATCAAAACTATCTAGGATAGGACTACATAGTATAAAACAAAGTCGCTTTCTCTGTCCCTATATCCCTATGTATTCATAAATCTTTAAAACTACGCAACGGATTTTGATGCGGTTTCTTTTAATAGGTAAAATGATTCAAGAGGAAGGTTTATATGTATAATACATGCGTAATATTGTAGAGAAACACTGATAATTTTCGTGCGAAGCCGGGGCGGGTCGCTAGTAATCTATATAATAAATAAGTATTTATAATAATTATTCGTTATCAACATTCAAACTGCGGTAGCGAGTGCTGCTTCATCACATGTTACTACAGCACGATTGTAAAATTTGCCAAATGTTAGTGAGCTACCGCTGCAGCCCGCAGTATTACGTATGCCCGCGACGTGGCAGCATGCTGCTGCCGCGTGCTGTGGGTGCTGTGGGTGCTGTGGGTGCTGTGGGTGCTGTGGGTGCTGTGGGCAGTGAAGACTGCGACATCGATTCCACTGTCCTTTAAGACGGATTTGATCCAACGGCTTAACGACTGACTCATAACAGAACTACCTTCGGATTTCTTCTCGTCGGCCGCGAAGCGGCCGGCGGGGAGACGCCATCGAGGCAGGGCCTCCTGGGCGTGGTCTCAAACCGCTGCCTGTAACAACAGGCAGGTCATCGGGGCGCTTGTAGCTTGGTGTCTAGTCCGGGTGCACAGGAGAGTTTCACGCCGTGGCGAGATCAAGCCAGCCGGGTGATTCCCCATGGGGGGAGGCCCAGCTAGCGACCTCAAGCTCACGGCGGCTCGCTCGTCCTGGGGTCAGTCCTTGAGTCTGGCCCACGATCCTGACTACTCGACGTGGAGTAGTGGATGTGGGCAGGCAGTGTAATGGCCGCGTCAGCGCTGCATTGCAGCACCACCCTGAGCAGCCATCTGTGGGGGTCTGAGGTCCTCCAGAGCGGCCGGCTGGCCGGTCATGGAGGAAAGAACCTTCAGGCCCCTCTCGATAATACTGGTGGCATCGTCGCCGATGCGGATTGCCACCAGGACTTCCGTGAGGATCCTAACCGCCTCTGTTAGGACCCTGTCCCTTTCTGGGACGGCTGCTCGTTGGCTCTTTTGTCTTGGAGCCCGCTGGTGTTTCGGCATCTCCCCCTGAGGAATAACCTGAGGGGCGCCGACCACTTCCAGTGGGCCCGTGGGTGGCTTGCGACGCGGCTGGTCCGGTTTTCCCGCGTTATTTTGAGGAGCGGCTTGCTTTCTCCGTCTCCTCGGCCTCCTCTTCAGCTTCGTCTTGCCGGCTGGGTCGTTGGCGGCCGCCATGAGAGTGGTCGCCGCGTTCGACTCTCCCTGCGGTGCCGCCTCCTTCCTTTTCGGTTCGACGGGCTTCGTGAGGGGCGCTGTGCCCGCTCTCTTGTTCCGCACTTCGCGGCGAAGCACGGAGCAATCGAGACTGTTGGCGGGGTGGGGTCCGCCACAGTTTGCGCACGTTGCGGGTTCAGTGCGCGGCCTCTTGCAATCTTTAGCGACGTGCTGCTCGCCGCATTTGACGCAGGCCAGCTTCCGGTGACAGTGTGAGGAACTGTGCCGGAACAGCTGGCAACGGTGGCACTGGGCCGTCGTCCTCTTGCCACGCCAACCCTCGATCTTCACGCCGGGCATACAGAGCAGCTCTGTTATGTTGTACAATCCCGGGGTGAGGGCTGGCGTTCGGGTCAGCTGGGCGAAGAAAATGCAGCCTGGGCGTCCACGGCGCGCGTTGATCGGCCGGACGTAGTCGACTGGGTAGCCCAGACTAGCCATTTCTTCGGCAATTGCTTCCGGGTCGGCATCGGCGGGCAAGCCTCGGATGGCAACCTTCAGCGGTTTCAGGTTCGGCATGGCGTACGCGAACCAGGATATTCCGGCTCCGGACTTCTCCAGCTCTACGAAGTAGCGCTGGTAAGCACGAAATTCCTGTTCCGTTTTTGCCAGGAATCGGAAGCCTTTCCCGTATGGGCGCACGTTAGGTGCGTGGCCCAGGGCTTCTTTGAGCATCCTCATGTGGGAACTCCAGTCTGGGAGATGGTCCACCACAATGGGAGGGAGCTTCTTTCCTCTGCATAGGTTAGTGGCGGGAGGCACTACTATCTTCGGCAGAGGAGGCTTGCTTTGGGACGACGGCGGGGTTTTCATTGCCGCAGCGGCGTAGGAAACGCTCGGCTGCGGGGGTGACGTCTCCATGTCGTCTAGCGATGGCATGGAGAGAGGCGGCGTCTTTCTTGGCAGCGGGACAGGGCGTAGGCGTGCCCCCTGCGAAGGCGTCGGCGTCCCCGATGACGAGGAGGTGGCGGGGTGTAGCCGCTTCCCAGCGCGCGTGTCGCTCTGCACACTGGCACACAAGGCAGCTGCACTCTCCCTGAGAGCGTCCAGGGCTGCGTGCCTTGCGGCGGCGCGCTGGGCAGCGGCGGCGTCCAGCTGGGGCTGTTGGGGCAGCGGTGGCAAGGGCGGCAGTGGCGGCATAGAACGGGCGGCCGCGAAGGCCGCAGCGGCGGACTTGCCGGCGTCACTGTCGGGCGTCGAGGTGGTTTGCGGTGGGCGCGACCAAGGGCGCAGCGCGAGAATGCGCTGGAGCGTGGAGCGCGGGCTCGCAGGCTGGTACACCTTGTTGGTGGGCCGCCTGCGGCTAGATTTCGCGGGAGTCACTGGCATTACTATGCCGGCATAGATTGG